>CM035408.1:34540152-34597652 GCA_020310875.1 Ceratopteris richardii | reverse complement strand
GGGGAGGTGCAGCGGCTAGTAATATGTCCATACTATTGGATGTGGGAGTGTGTGTAGTTTCTACCATGTACATAGGGATGGTAGGTGGGATGCATGTGGTGGCGATGAATAGTTGTGATGTGGGTGTTGATAAAGGGAAGGACGAACATGTTTGGGTGGAGGGTTGGGGGAGGTTAGAAAAATAAGAATAAAGATAAAGGTTGTAGGTGGAACTACTATTGAAGAGGGTTGAGTGATAGGAAGACCGAGAAAATTTGATCAAAAATTTGAATGAACTAGCATCAATGTAGTGGAAGCAAGGTGTCCAATAGTAGGATCAATGAAAGAAACTATTTGCTGGGTAGCAATATGATACAAGGGATTTCCGAAGGAAGAAAAGAGGGACAAAATAGAATTTGGGCTACGAAAGGTGAAGATGTGTTCAGTAGGAGCTCTTGTAGGTATTATAGTTACATTCTCAGTTCTAGGGGGTGATGGTGGAGGTGTTGGAAGAATTGGTTTGGATGCCTCTTCATGGATGATAGTTGTTTCAGTGCTAGGAATTCTCACCTTGGATATCAGGGGACTTGGCATACCAAATTGGTTGCTTGATAGTCTATCTCTACTTAGGTTGCAGAAACTATGGTGGTAGTCGTATTGATTGTTTTGGATGCCGTCATTTTCATCACCATGGTAGTGATGGGAATTCGAACACTTTTCCTTGTCCTTGGTCAATTTTGTAACCTTCATGGATTGTATGTTGCATGTGGTGTTTGCAACGTGTATCTTATGGCCTCCACTACTGCACATGTTTCTAAGATCATTTGTAGAGATTCACTGAATTGAGAGTCTACACCAGCCTTTTCCAAGAGTTGGTCCATGAGTACTCTGCTTCCCTATTCAGAAAGTATTTGCTGGGATCGAACATTCTTCATATGTTGATATAATCGACAGAGCTGTGCGGTATAGACGAGATCTTTAGTAGCTACTTCTTCTCCTTCACCCTTGGGTTGCTCCAATTCCTATGAAAGTGTTCTTTATTGGTCATCTTCCTAATGTACATGTCGTGCTTCTATTGCTTGTCCCATCCTTTGTGTGGATGTGCTAGGACCCTTAGTGGTTGAAAAGAATTTGAGGAAAGACTCAAAGTCAAATGTTCCCATTCCTTCAATGCCTCCAATGGAGGCGAATTCAAACTCTGATGGCATGGGTGGAGTAGAGGTTGCTGCTTGTGAAGGTTCTTCAGACCCAGATCAAGAAATTCTAATTGTGCATGGCAAACCCTCTCTTATTGGTGAGATGTCTGGGGTTGTGTCTACTCCTCATGGTTGGAGACATGGGATAATGCCTCTCATCCTCTTAGACTGATGGGCTAAAGCTCGGTGATCTTTAAATAGTTGCAATTGGGACTAGGTAAGAGCATGCTCGATGGGCACATCATATGATAGACACCTATAAACAGTGCACATAATGGCACAACACTCATTCAAGACTGGCTTCCTCAACCACCTCTTGTTAGCTTCATATAACTATTCAATGATCCACATGGGAAGCTTGATGGTCAGCGAGCCTGTCTCAACTAGATAGAGACTGAAGCAAATTATTTTGTGTGGCTGAGTGAAGCCATCTTGACCCGAAAAAGATGGAAATGTTAGGCATCAGTGCAACCATATCTTTTAGCTTCAAAATCTTCTTGTCCTTCATGTTTTCTAGTACCGAGGTTTCTTTTTTCGAAACGACATGTGTGCCATGCATGTTAAGTGCATCTCTTAATAATTCCAAAGTGAGCTCAAACTTTTTCAATTCATTGTTGTGCAACAGAGAAGGAATGACAAAAGTTCATGGTCAGTTCCTTATGCCACTTTCTTGCCATGTGGACACTAGATAATAGCATCATTTAAAATCTTGTTTTGGTAAGGTGGCATTGAGATAGTCTTCCAACCCTGCTCATTGCCAAATTGCTTGGAGTTCAAGGGTGGTCTCTAGTTTCTCAATTTCTCATGAGAAAAATTGAAATATTCGCTATTGAACTCACATTTTGACTCCCATATGCATGCAAGTTCTCCTTATTGCCATGGCATCCCATTGAACCAATAAGAGTTTCCACTAACCTTTTTTGTCACTCCTATCGGTGAATCCTGAATGGGTATTTGATGGAGGTGGCATAATTCTATAGGTTGTTTGCTCGATGGCACTTCCATAGGCAAGCTTTCCATATCCATTACTCGTTGATTTGTCCCTGCTTGCAAACTGGTGCTTGCTCTCTCAGCCATGAGTGTGATGGGTAATTGCTGATGGATTATCTACTAGAAGAAGAAGATCATATTAGTATTGAAGTAGAGAAAAAATGAAACCTTGTTCCCCTTGCAATAGCAACATGATATTTGTGCGAGTTAGTTGTTAGGAAAGTGTCCCCGAGTGAATGTGTGTGGGCACTAGAATATTAGTGGACTTCCTAGATGCATACTTTGGATGTGTAGTGAACTCTAAATGCATCTAATAATGTATAGTTAATTACAATGTTAAATCAGGTGACTTAGTACCGGACTTAACTTTCTAGACTTCTCGTAGGGGATTATAGATTTTTCCAATAATTCCAGTTAAGGGTTTTAGAGATGACTCCACATGGAGCTGAGACTTTTTGACTGCCCATTTCCAAGTAGTGCTAGGTGAATGCACATGTGCTTTTGTTGTGAGGACTTGTTTTAGCTTTGGAGCCTGTTGAGTGAGTGCATGTGAGTGTTGCCTTAATTCTAGAGGATTTCTTGTGGCACGTTGAGCGTGTAAGTAAGTCTTAGGCACCCAAATTTGTCTAGTATTGGGGTCTGCCTTCCTTGACCACTTAGGTATCCAAATATTGAATATTCCTCATGATGGAGATCTTTGTTGTTCATGTACTTTTTGTCTTGGCTTTTTCATTTTCTTCAATGAGAGTGGTGGAGGTACCAAGGGAGCAATTGGGTGCTCACCCTTTTGGACCCATATTTGCTTCATTCCAAGTGTTGTCTTGTGAAGAACTAGCTTTTGATCATAAGATTTATTGATTTATCTTGTCTCCTTCTTAGGCCTTCTTACTCGTTGTGCCACAACCATCTTTGGAAAAGAATGGAGTTCCACACTTACTTTTGTTACTCCTTCACAAGTTGCCTCCTTTTGTGTCATAGATCTTTGGACAAGAACAACATCTTTATCTTCATGAGGGTGCCTGGAAGGACCAAGTGTCGGTACCTTTCCTAGTTCCTTGCATGCTTGATTTTCTAACTCAATTATGATGCGGTTTTGATTTATCCATACCTAAAGAGTCTACTTCTTAGGTTGAGGTTAACTACATGGTCATAGATCAAGTATTGACCCAAGACAAGAGGTTCAGTAAGATCCTCATCTTGACACAGTAGCACTTTGACTATCCTTGGAACATCTTGAAGGTAGATGGGAAGCTCAACCTCACCCATACAAGGGGTTTCCACACCTCCCAATCCTATGAGATATGCTTCTATAGGATTGATAGTTAATTGCAATTCTTTAGAGTAATAAAATCTAACTACACTAGTGGCTACACCTGAGTTAATCAAGGTTCTTACAATCCTTGCACTCTTTCCTTGTCCTACCTCTAGGGTCACAAAAGGGTTGATCAACTATTCGAGGGGAAAGTACTCCTGAAGCTTGGCACATGGCTATGTGATATGTTGGAGCATTATGAGTATTTGACCTAAGTTGATCTCCACCCCATCTCCTCAATTTCATTCACCGAATGCATTCTAAGGCTTCTGCCTGTGCTTCCTTGAACTCATTTTTCCTCTTCCTTACATTTCTTTGTCGTGTTGAGTCAACAAAGCATATCTTCGGTGAGAGGACCTTGATATAATTTTATTGTGCATCCACTGATGTAACTAGGTAGAATGTCACCTTCTAGAGTGGCTAATTGGACAAATCCACTTGTTGATATTCTATTAATAATCATAGCCACACTGCTTTAACCTTTGTTCATGTTAGACCATAGATTACTTTATTACGTTCTTCTCCCCTTGGAAAAGATTTTCGTCCTAAAAAATAAAGCTATATATAGTATCCTTAAGCAACCCCCGACCCTCATGTTCTTAAACCAGAAGAACATGGTCATGTTCTAAAACTAGAAGAACATGTCTCATCTTCGTGGTGGGATCCATACCCAAATGATTCAAAACACTGTCTAGCTTTGTACTTTGATAAATTGGTCAAAGTACAAAGTAGTGAATGAATAATAAGGGTGGATCTAAAAACATTCCTAGCCACTTCATTGTGTCTCGATGTGCGATTTAGGCACAAACATATGAAAAATGGATGGATTCTAATCACTAGTCCATTTTTAGGCATGACTAGTGCATGGACTTAGTAACTAAGGTTTTGAAAACTCTTGATTCACTTAAATTTGATTTAGATAACTTGAAGTTTGGTTATCCCAAACATCTAACTTGGATGTTTGTATAATGGTTAACTCCCAACCAACTGTTACTTGATTTCTTCACCCCACATGAGGACTACTCGGTCCTAATAGGCCTGAAAATCCTATGTAAATTGTAGGAGAAAGTTTTCCATTTACTTGTTGGAGTTAGACGTCTGCGGAAGCACGCGAACAGCACAAGGAAGAAGAAGAAGCTTGGAGCACAACACACAAGACTGAATGTATTACTAGAGAATGTACAAAGATAAGTCGCCCATTAGGGCAATAGGCGTATATACAAGCCGAGGGAAAAAAACCTCCTAAAGAGGGAAAAAAGTGCCCCGGCGGTCCTAGAGTGTTCACACACATCACTACCTAAATATATCAACAAATCCCCCCTGGAAGTGATGCGGTGAACAAGGAGCTAGCACTCATGTATAAGGAAGTGCCGAGCTATGTGGAAATCACTCCACAAAAGGAAGTAAGCCCAAAGCTTTGCGGAAAGCTTCAAACTTCTCCCTAGGCAGAGCCTTCGTGAAAAGGTCTGCAATGTTCTCCTGCGTGGGCACATATGCCAAGCTGATCTCCCCAGCAGAGAACCTCTCCCTGACATAGTGATAATGCACCTCAATGTGCTTAGTGCGAGCATGGAACACAGGGTTCCTCGCAACTGCCAATGCGCTCTGACTGTCAGTGAAGATGGTGGTGGCAGAAGACTGGCCAACACCCAAATCAGCCATAAGGCGTCTGAGCCACACACACTCAACAGTCGCTGTGAAAGCTGCCCTATACTCAGCCTCACAACTGGAAGTGGCCACAGTAGGCTGCTTCTTGCTCAACCAAGATATACATGAGCTACCAAGCATGAAGCAAAAACCACTGGTGGACACACGAGTGTCATAGCAACGAGCCCAATCTGAGTCAGAAAAAGCATGCAAATCTGGCGGTAGTGATCCCCCCTTGGGATAAAACAACCCAAGTAGCCGAGTACCACTCAAGTAGCGAAAGATGCGCTTAACCGCTTTCCAATGCGTGACTCCTGGGCAATGCATAAACCTGCTCATCTGTGAGACAGCAAACTGAATATCTGGCCGAGTAATGCATAAGTAAATCAAGCATCCAACGGCCTGCTGATAGAGAACGGCATCAAATGCATCTCCAGCATCATGAAGACTCAATCGTAAACCTGTCTCCATAGGAGTGGCAACAGGCTTACAGTCTTCAAGGCCAAAATGCTGCAATAATGTGTCAATATATTTCGTTTGACACAAAGCCATTCCACCATCAACTTGCATAAACTGAATGCCCAAATAGTGATGCAAATGCCCCAAATCAGACATCTCAAATGAGGCATGCAAATCAGCCTTGAAATCAGCAATATGCTTCTCAAGAGGACCAGTGAGCAGCATGTCGTCTACATAGACAACAATGATCAGAAGCACAGCATTAGCACGCTTAACATATAAGGTGCTTTCAGTTGGACTGTTCTCAAAACCATGTGCAATCAGATAGGCATGTATTTTCTCATACCAAGCACGTGGTGCTTGCTTTAAACCATATAACGCCTTCTTTAACCTGCACACCTGGTTTTCATGCCCTTTCTGCACAAAGCCACGGGGCTGAAAAACATACACTTCTTCATGCAAGTCACCATTCAGAAATGCTGTTTTAATTTCCAACTGATGTACATTCCAACCATGATGGGCTGCAAGTGCACAAATGCTCCGAACAGTAGTCATACGGCATGTAGGTGCAAAGGTCTCATCAAAATCAATGCCTCTTTCCTGCGCATAACCCTTTGCAACAAGCCTAGCCTTATACCTGTCAACTGTACCATCAGGTTTACGCTTCAGCTTGTATACCCACTTAGTGCCAATGGCCTTCTTGCCAGGAGGCAAGTCACATAAAGACCATGTACCATTCTTCATTATAGCATCATATTCAGATTGCATAGCAGCCATCCAATTTTCTGAATTTTGTGCTTCATCAAAAGAAACAGGCTCATTCTCATCACAGAGACTAGATGCAGCCATAGCATAGCAATCTGATGCAAAGGAGGTACTATGAGAGCCTGAACGAGTACGATATGACAAAGGTGCATCTAATTTGCTGTCACGCAAAGTCTGCAGCAGCCATTTTGGCATAGTTTTTGCCTGTTCAATATCAGCTCTCTCATCAACAAGTGCATCATGTAAATCTGCATCAGAAATGGAATGATCTGCATCATCATATGAAACCTGCAAAGGCTGAGAAGTTGCCTCATTAGGACCAGCGCTATCCTGTCCACCTGTAAAAAGAGGCATCAAAGTATCATACATGTCTTTGGAGCTAACAGATGTCTCCTTAGTACATGAAAGCAATGGCTGAATAGCATCTTCCACAAAGACAACATCACGGCTAACCAGAATGCGTTTAGTCTGTGGATGATACAGACGATATCCTTTACTTTCAGAACTGTACCCAACAAAAATACATTTTACTGCCTTATCATCCAATTTTCTACGATGTTGTTCAGGCACTAATGCATATGCCAAACAACCAAAAACACGCAGATGAGCAACAGATGGCTTGCGGTCATGCCAAGCCTCATATGGAGTGATGGACTGCAACGCTTTGGTGGGACACCTGTTCAGTACATATGCTGCACACATGACAGCCTCAAGCCAGAAACTATGTGGTAAAGCCTGACTTTTGACCATGCACCTCGCCATCTCCATGAGTGCAATGTTCTTTCGTTCAGCAACTCCATTCTGTTGAGGTGTATACGGCACTGTACACTGGTGTTTTATCCCACGTTCAGCCAGAAATGCATTAAAATCTGAAGACATATATTCCCCCCCTCGATCAGAACGGAGGGTGCCCATTTTACATGCTGACAGATTTTCAGCCAAAACCAAAAACTGTTTGAAGCAAATGAACACTTCGGACTTTGCTTTGAGTGGATATACCCATGCATGCCTGGAAAAATCATCAATGAAAGTCACGAAGTAAAGGTAATTTCCAAAAGAGGGTGTCTGCATAGGACCACAGACATCACTATGTACAAGCTGCAATTTCTGCATAGCCCGAACTGAACCATCTTTTGGAAAGGAAGAACGCTGCATTTTGCCCAAAATACAGCCTTCACAAACATGTTTTCTAGGTGCCTCAAGTTTGGGCAAAGAGGACACCATTTCAGATTTCTGCAGGCGTAACAAACTAGCAAAATTCAGATGACCAAAGCGTGCATGCCAAAGCTTTGCATCTGACATAGCCTGAGAATCATGAACTGCACATGCCGCATCATTCACAGATCTTTCATAGTCTATGAGCTTATACAGCCCACGACATAAAATGCCAGAAGCAATAATCACATCGCCATTTGAGAGATCATGGACTGTACACCTGTCATCAACGAACTTCACAACCAAGCCAATCTTGGCTAATGCAGAAACTGATAACAGGTTCTTTTTGATCCCTGGCACAAATAAAGCATCTGACAAAGTGAAAGAACTACCATCAGCAGTAGTCAGAATGATCTTACCAACTCCCATAACAGGATAAGAGGAGTTATTGGCGCATGTGACAGTATTCCTTGTAGGGGCAGGCTCGAGTGAAGAGAAGAAACTGCGCTGCGAGGTAATATGTTTGGTCGCCCCACTGTCAAAGTACCAAACATCTGAGTCTACTGCAGACATGCACTGATCATGAGAAGATGGGTCAAAACTGCAGACAGTAGTAAACGCCCATTCTTCTTCCTGCACAAGATTAGCAGACTCTGTTTTTGGTGTAGAGGCCTCTGCAACAACCATTCCAGCCTCTTTCTTCTTAGCCTCTTTAGCAGCCAGTTTTGGACAGTTCTTTATAATATGATCATTTCCTTTACAGTACTTGCATAACAATTTCTGCTTTTCTGATTTCTTCTCATCTTTATCCTGGTTCTTCGATTGTGCAGCATTTGCAGATTTCTGCTTACTAGTAGAAGAGCTCCATTTTCCTTTGCCCTTCTGACTAGCCAGGAAAGCTTGATCTGCAACACGCATAATGGACCTGTTCTGCCTGGACTGATCTTCCTGCAACAGAACAGAGACTAATTCCTCAAATGACAAGGCATTCGGATTGCCTTTCATCATCAATCGAAGAGTAGAGGCAAAACTCTGATATGAATCAGGAAGGCCATTCAGAACGGTCTGCACAAGTGAGCAATCTGGTATAACCTCATCAGCAGAAATCAATTGTTCCTTCAAGTCTTTGATCTTTGTAAGAAAACTCTCCATCGAATCACCTTCATTCATGTGCTCACTCTCCAACTGTTTTCGGAGGTAAGCAACACGAGCCTCATTCCTAGCCTGGTACAAAGTGGTAAGTGTATCCCAAGCATCCTTTGCTGTTCTGCAAGAGCGAATATGAGGAATAATGGCACGTTTGACAGACAAAGCTATCAATGCATGTGCCTGGGCATCTCTGCCATCCCAACGAATCTGCTCTGCAGTAGGTGCAACAGAAACAACATCACGAACAGGAATCTGCAGAATATCATCTTCGACACCATCTTCATCAGCTCCAACACCTGTATTTGCAGTACCTGTCGTTACAGGTGTAACAGGACGTCTTTCAACACCCTGCACAATGTTCCACAATCCTTTTGCAACCAGTACATGTCGCATCATATAAGCCCATAATGGGTAGTTGGTACCATCCAACTTATCCTCAACAGCCAACATACGGAATACATCACTGCTTTCAGCCATGGCCGGTGACTAAAATACCTTGATGCAGAAAATTGACTGTATCTCAAAAAGTTGAACAGAACTGCCCAGACGAGTTCTGCTAGACCTGTAGCAGACTTCGAGACGCTTAAACTGGCGAACAGAAACTGGTATATACCTTTGGCACAAAAGGACGAAATAGCCTGCACAAGCACTGCGATAGTGCGTTCGGAGGCCGAAACGAGCTCAGATCGCGATTTCGGCACCACACAGCGAAGCTGTTTTGGTCTCGGAAACACCCTGAGTATGCTCACCAAATTTTGTGCGAATCTGAGACTGCAAACGGAGGAGTGTCGACGGCGCCCTAGAAGAAGCAACGACCTGCTCTGATACCAATTGTTGGAGTTAGACGTCTGCGGAAGCACGCGAACAGCACAAGGAAGAAGAAGAAGCTTGGAGCACAACACACAAGACTGAATGTATTACTAGAGAATGTACAAAGATAAGTAGCCCATTAGGGCAATAGGCGTATATACAAGCCGGGGGAAAAAAACCTCCTAAAGAGGGAAAAAAGTGCCCCGGCGGTCCTAGAGTGTTCACACACATCACTACCTAAATATATCAACAAATTTAGATCAACCTTACTATATCTTGACCAAGTCAAATTCAAAATGAAAATCATTCAATCTTAGGACACTTTTCTCAAAGACTTTAACTGAAAGTTCTTGGAAATTTTCAATGTGATGAGCAATTCGTAACTTCAATGTTCTAGAGTGTACTTAACTCTAGAAAGTCATAAGAGATATGCTACTAACTAGAAGCAAACCCAAATGAATAAGTTAATCTTGGACTTGTCATCTTTTGAAGATTGAATAAGTTCTTGTATAGAACATCTTATCTAGGATGTTTAATTTAGTTATCTAGTTCCAATCGGCTAACCCTAGACTTATGCGAAATAAATCAGATATCATATCTGAGACAATTCCAAAAGATTTTGGAAAGCGGAAGGAAGTAACTAAAACTCAGTATTTCTAATTCAAACTTCTAAGATCTAAACTTGCTATCAATCAAATACCTGATGACCCGACTTTAACTTCTTAACGATTTATTTCAACCAAGTATTGAAGCATTTATTTTTTCTATCTTTAAGAGAAATAAACTTGATTCTCGAAAAGATTCATAGAGTAAATCTAAACATCATCCATCCACAAAATACTAGTGTGGTATCCAACATCAATCTGTCGACCCACTGAGGTTCTATTGATTAACTTTTTACTCAAGCAATGCTTCACTTGAGACTAAGTTTAGGTCATATTCAGTCTTTCTGACTCCTTGCTGGGAATGCATTTCTTTAAGTCAAAAGAGTGAATTTACCAAGTTACAATAGGAACTTCATGCTTGACTTAGTCAATCTATCCTTTGTTAAAAGGCTTGGTTCAAACTCAAAGTCTTACTCTTTCAGAAATTTATCAAATATTTCTGAATCATCAACACTTTAGCTTGAAGTGTTTCAAGAAGATCTTGGAAGTTACTGTTAGACATGGTCAATGCTCCACCCTCATGGAAGACTTGGCATCAAGCCAAGAAGGTAGTTCACCTTTGGGTGGACATTGAGGGGGGGTGTTAGATATGCTCAATGCCTCACCCTTATGTGGCACCACCATTGTTCCATAACACTCTATTTGTAAGGCCCCCATTATGAGGAGAAGCCACGTGAGAGTATTGGACATTGGTAGGTTCCTGGCTTTGAGGTCAGATGAGGTCTATAGTAGACCGTAGATGGATAGTTAGGAAGGTTACTTGTAAGCCATTGGATTTGGGATTGATCCGATGTGAGGATCAACCTAAATCAAGGGCTAAAAACAAAAGTAGCTTTCTTAACTTGGGGAAGGGTCTATTTGATATGAGCCATTGGATCTATACTTGATCCTAAGTGTGGATTAAGTAAAATCAGGGGCTACAAACAAAAGGTTGTTGATCCTACCTTTCTACCATTGGATTTACCCCATAGATCAATGGTGGAGATTATTTTGGGCATGGATCAAGCTACCACGACCCTAGAACATGGGTAGGCCGACTTAGGCTTGGATGACCTTATAAGGATGGTCCCCTCCCCATGTAGGATTATCAGTTTGTGTGTTTGGAACCATTAGGGTGTCCATCTTAGTACCCATTGTGTTGGCCTATAGCCCTTCACCTAGCTTCTATCTAGATCACCATCTAAACTCCATATAGGGAGTGCATGGGTGGATAGTGTTGGAGTTAGACGTCTACAGAAGCATGCAAACAACACAAGGAAGAAGAAGAAGCTTGGAGCACAAACACACAATACTGAATGTATTACTAGAGAATGTACAAAGATAAGTAGCCCATTAGGGCAATAGGCGTATATACAAGCCGAGGGAAAAAAACCTCCTAAAGAGGGAGAAAAGTGCCCCGACAGTCCTAGTGTGTTCACACACATCACTACCTAAATATATCAACAAATCCCCCCCGGGAGTGATGCGGTGAACAAGGAGCTGGCACTCATGTATAAGGAAGTGCCAAGCTATGTGGAAATCACTCCACAAAAGGAATTAAGCCCAAAGCTTTGCGGAAAGCTTCAAACTTCTCCCTAGGCAGAGCCTTCATGAAAAGGTCTGCAATGTTCTCTTGCGTGGGCACATATGCCAAGCTGATCTCCCCAGCGGAGAACCTCTCCCTGACATAGTGATAATGCATCTCAATGTGCTTAGTGCGAGCATGGAACACAGGGTTCCTCGCAACTGCCAATGCGCTCTGACTATCAGTGAAGATGGTGGTGGCAGAAGACTGGCCAACACCCAAATCAGCCATAAGGCGTCTGAGCCACACACACTCAACAGTCGCTGTGAAAGTTGCCCTATACTCAGCTTCACAACTGGAAGTGGCCACAGTAGGCTGCTTCTTGCTCAACCAAGATATACATGAGCTACCAAGCATGAAGCAAAAACCACTGGTGGACACACGAGTGTCATAGCAACCAGCCCAATCTGAGTCAGAAAAAGCATGCAAATCTGGCGGTAGTGATCCCCCCTTGGGATAAAACAACCCAAGCAGCCGAGTACCACTCAAATAGTGAAAGATGCGCTTAACTGCCTTCCAATGCCTGACTCCTGGGCAATGCATAAACCTGCTCATCTGTGAGATAGAAAACTGAATATCTGGCCGAGTAATGCATAAGTAAATCAAGCATCCAACAACCTGCTGATAGAGAACAGCATCAAATGCATCTCCAGCATCATGAAGACTCAAGCGTAAACCTGTCTCCATAAGAGTGGCAATAGGCTTACAGTCTTCAAGGCCAAAACACTGCAATAATGTGTCAATATATTTCGTTTGACACAAAGCCATTCCACTATCAACTTGCATAAACTGAATGCCCAAATAGTGATGCAAATGCCCCAAATTAGACATCTCAAATGAGGCATGCAAATCAGCCTTGAAATCAGCAATATGCTTCTCAATAGGACCAGTGAGAAGCATGTCATCAACATATACAACAATGATCAGAAGCACATCATTAGCACGCTTAACATATAAGGTGCTTTCAGTTGGACTGTTCACAAAACCATGTGCAACCAGATAGGCATGTATCTTCTCATACCAAGCACGTGGTGCTTGCTTTAAACCATATAATCCCTTCTTTAATCTGCACACCTGGTTTTCATGCCCTTTCTGCACAAAGCCACAGGGCTGAAAAACATACACTTCTTCATGCAAGTCACCATTTAGAAATGTTGTTAATGTCCAACTGATGTACATTCCAACCATGATGGGCTGCAAGTGCACAAATGCTCCGAACAGTAGTCATACGGCATGTAGGTGGTCTCATCAAAATCAATGCCTCTTTCCTACGCATAACCCTTGTTGGAATTTGGGGCCCCAGGATCGTTCCAATACTAAAACCTCTTGAGCATACACAACTTAATTGACAAGATGATAAGTGAGATAGAGAAAGAAAGAGATCTTGAGACAAGGATAGGGAACGTAAGCTGGATGCTTACTTCACTAAAAATAATAGATGTCCAAATTACAACATGGGAGTACTACTCAACCATATAAAGTGGTGCACTCACTAATGGAAGAATAAGAAGATGATGATACAAGATTTAGATTATGTCGAAATAATCTAAGTGTGTGTGTGAAGAGAATGAAGCAACGAAGCTAACAAAATAGTGTAATGAAATTGTAAATCAACCACAAGGTTAACTCACAAAAGATAGTTACCACCACCTCGTAGAAGACTTCCTGCTGCAATGAGAGTAGCCTCTCCTTCACCACAACTTCACCTCCTTCAAGAGTGTGAGAACACTCTATCTTCAAGAAGATCTCCAAGCTCTAGATCTTTGAGTGAGTGAGTATACAAGGAGCATGTCCTCCTTATATAGTTTTCAAGAACCCTCCAAAAGCTATACCGTAAAAATCTACGATCAACAAAAAGCTACGATCGCTAACGGACAAGAAATCCGTAGCAAGTCCGTGTTCATTTCATGAAGATTTGCTTTATATAAAAAAAAACACAAATTCGCTGTCGTAGAGCGTGGGGATTGAACTCGGGCAGATCGTGTTAGCTTTTGAAGGCTTTGGGCTAGACCAAGTCGCCCGTTTGCTTTGTTGTACAACAGTCTACAAAGACTCTATTATATGGATGTCGCGCCCGTGAGCTTTCCATGGAGTAGTTTATAAAACTACTATAAAATTGTTGAAGAACTAAGATTTGAAGTTTGATGCTTAGTTAAGCTAATTGATAAGCCAATAAAGACATTGACTTCCAACAATCCCTCCTTCAATGTCATATTGGTACAAGATTCAGTAACCTGCAAATCTTCTCATGACTATCTCTAGTCAATGCTTTGGTAAAAATATCTGCAACATTTTCACTAGAAGGAACATAAACTAGCTCAATGTGCTTCTTAGCTATTTGCTCTCGAATATAGTGGTAGTGTACCTCTATATGCTTTGTCCTTGCATGATGCACTGGATTCTTAGCTATAGCTATAGCACTCTGGCTATCTGAAAATATCTGAATGGGTTGATGTACTCTTACATCAAGATAACTGAAAATCTTCTGCAACCATACTGACTCTAGAGTAGCTGTAAATGCTGCACGATATTCAGCTTCACACGATGAAGTGGCAATAGTGGGTTGTCTCTTTGAATACCATGAGATAAGACAATCTCCAAGATAAAAACAAAATCCACTAGTACTTCTTCTTGTGTCTTTATCACCTGCCCAATCAGAATCTGAAAATCCTTTTAGTAACAAATGTGTAGATTTCGAAAATACCATAGCATAATTTGAAGTTCCCTTCAAATAACGAAAGATCCGCTTTACTGCTTTCCAATGTAACACTGTCGGATTTTGCATGAACCTTGATACTTGAGAAACTGCAAACTGTATATCAGGACGTGTATTACAAAGATAAATCAAGCAACCTACTGCTTGACTATATAGAGTAGCATCAAATGGCTCTGCATCTGCTACCATTTGTAAAGACGTGTTCTGATCCATAGGTGTTTGCATAGGTTTAGAATCACCCATCTGAAGCCTTTCCAAAAGTTTCTCAATGTACTTCTGTTGTGTCATGTAGATACACTCATCTTCAGCAAAACTTACATGATCTTTTTGCTGTCTAGTTTGACTTCTTGTTCTTACATGATCTTGTTGTTGTTGTCTAGTCTGACTCCTTGTTCTTCCAGTAAAAGTCTTTATACCACTATCTTTCCAAGTCTGATATAACCACGTAGGTGTATCCTTGAATAGTGGTGAAACTCTTTCTGAACTTCCAACTTCCACAGGTTCTGGAACTTGTCCTGTTGAGGTACTAGGACTTTCTGGAATTTTAACTTCTTCCATTTCTGGAATCAAAGTTTCTTGTGGAACTGACTCTGTAGAAGGTTGTGAAATTCCTCTTTCTTCAATTTTTTCTTGAATACTAGGAATTTTAGGTTTAACTCCCTCCTGATATGGCTGAACATTTACATCCAGAATCTTTCTAAAAATTCCATAGTCATTTTCACTAATGAACTCCGAAATTTCTGCTTCTTTATCATAAACCTTATCTTCAGCAATATAAGCATTACGTGAAAGAATAACTTCACCTGTCTCTGGAACATAAAACCTGTATCCTTTGCTTTCAACAGGATATCCAATAAAAACAGCTTTCTTTGCCTTTACATCTAGTTTGCCTCGGTCCTTTTTCTCAACATGTACATAAGAAAGTGATCCAAACACTTTGAAGTAACTCACATTAGGTTTTCTACCATAATAAGCTTCATACGGTGTGATTACCTTTAAAGCTTTTGTAGATGACCTGTTTAAAATGTGATTAGCTGTATGTACTGCATCAAACCAGAATTTTGGTGAAAGCCTCTTGGACGCCATCATGCTCCGCATCATTTCAACAAGCACTCTATTCTTTCTTTCTGCAACACCATTTTGCTGAGGAGTATAAGCAATAGTAAGGTGTCGAGTAATACCTTTCTCATCGAGAAATGTCTGAAACTCTTTTGACAAGTATTCTCCACCTCTATCACTTCTGAGAATCTGGACAGTTTCCTGACTTTCATTTTCAACCATAGCTACAAACTTCTTGAACATAGGAAAGACTTCTGACTTCGACTTAAGACCATAGATCCATGAGTATCTTGTAAAATCATCCACAAATAGGACAAAATACCTGAAACCCTGAATAGATTCTGCTCTCATAGGACCATTCACATCTGAATGAATAATCTGCAATTTCCTGGTAGCTGTAATATGACCATGTTTCTTGAAAGGTAGTTTATGCATCTTACCTTCAAGACAACCTTCACATATATCTGAATCATCAGGTAGCTTGAATGAGGGTAAACTCTCAACCATACCTCTGTCTTTGATATTCTTGAGAGCTCCAAAACTGATATGTCCAAATCTTTCATGCCATAGCTTCATATCTTCCACCGGTGACGAAGATTTGACTGCATATGCTTGACTAATTTTTGACAAAACAAAGACCCCTCCTTTATGCGTACCTTGCAAAAGACACTTGTCTTCTTTATGTGATAAGATCTTACAAAGATCTTTCTCAAATACAACTTTAAAACCATCACTTAAAAATGCAGATATAGATAGCAGATTTATCTTCATTTCAGGTACATAAAGGACATCTGAAATTTGAAAATTACCACCTTCTCTTGACTTTAGGGTTACTGTACCTATTCCCACAACATCCAAATCATTGCCATCTGCAATAGTAACTCTTCTACCTGAAGAATAGGAAAGAGAAGAAAATACATCTCTACAACCTGTCATATGCTTTGTAGCACCTGAGTCGAATATCCAAGGACTTGCTGAAAGAACTTGTAAAGCTGCTTGATCAAAAGCTATGGGTTTGTATTGACTCACCAGCTTTCATCCTTGTATTTGCTAGTTGTCTCCTCAAGTGAGCTTTTCTAGCAGGATTTCTGCTCTGAAAAAGATTCTCGAGCTTTAACCAAGCTTGACTAGAACTTTTGCAAGATCTGATCTGTGGTAGAATATGCTTTTTGACACTTATTGCTATGAATGAAAGTGCTAAAGCATCTCTAGCATCCCATCTTGCCTGATCTTCAGTAGGAGGAACTCTAGGTAAAGACCTAGCAATGACTCTGGATGTCGAAGTGGTTACCTCTTCTTCAGTTGGTTCTGTAATTGTAATTCCAGTACCTATTGAAGCTGTTGTAGATCCTCCTTCGCCTTCTCGTCTTGGTCTTGTTAAGGATCCATTGACGATACTCCATAAATCCTTTGTCACTAACAAGTTCATCATCATGAAACTCCACATGGGATAATTAGAAGATCCATCCAACTTGTCTTCAATCTCAATTCTAATCTCACTCATCTTATCTTAAGTGTGTATGTCAATTATGTAGCTCTGATACCAAGTGTTGGAATTTGGGGCCTCAGGATCGTTCCAATACTAAAACCTCTTGAGCATACACAACTTAATTGACAAGATGATAAGTGAGATAGAGAAAGAAAGAGATCTTGAGACAAGGATAGGCCAATAAAGACATTGACTTCCAACAACCCTTTGCAACAAGCCTAGCCTTATACTTGTCAATTGTACCATCAGGTTTACGCTTCAGCTTGTATACCCACTTAGTGTCAATGGCCTTCTTGCCAGGAGGCAAGTCACATAAAGATCATGTACCATTCTTCATTATAGCATCATATTCGGATTGCATGGCAGCCATCCAATTTTCTGAATTCTGTGCTTCATCAAAAGAAACACGC
This sequence comes from Ceratopteris richardii, assembly GCA_020310875.1. Lineage (NCBI taxonomy): Eukaryota > Viridiplantae > Streptophyta > Polypodiopsida > Polypodiales > Pteridaceae > Ceratopteris > Ceratopteris richardii. Next base: position 34,580,287 of record CM035408.1, on the reverse strand, counting down.
TCATTCTCATCACAGAGACTAGACGCAGCCATAGCATAGCAATCTGATGCAAAGGAGGCACTATGAGAGCTTGAACGAGTACGATATGACAAAGGTGCATATAATTTGCTGTCACGCAAAGTCTACACCACCCTTTTTGGCATAGTTTTTGCCTGCTCAATATCAGCTCTCTCATCAACAAGTGCATCATGTAAGTCTGCATCAGAAATAGAATGATCTGCATCATCATATGAAACCTGCAAAGGCTGAGAAGTTGCCTCATTAGGACCAACACTAGACTGTCCACCTGTAAAAGGAGGCATCAACGTATCATACATGTCTTTGGAGCTAACAGATGTCTCCTTAGTACATGAAAGCAATGGTTGAATAGCATCTTCCACAAAGACAACATCACGGCTAACCAGAATGCGTTTAGTCTGTGGATGATACAGACGATAGCCTTTACTTTCAGAACTGTACCCAACAAAAATACATTTTACTGCCTTATCATCCAATTTTCTGCGATGTTGTTCACGCACTAATGCATATGCCAAACAACCAAAAACACACAGATGAGCAACAGATGGCTTGCGGTCATGCCAAGCCTCATATGGAGTGATAGACTGCAGCGCTTTAGTGGGACACCTGTTCAGTACATATGCTGCACACATGACATCCTCAAGCCAGAAACTATGTGGTAAAGCCTGACTCTTGACCATGCACCTCGCCATCTCCATGAGTGACCTGTTCTTTTGTTCAACAACTCCATTCTGTTGAGGTGTATACGGCATTGTACACTCGTGTTTTATCCCACGTTCAGCCAGAAATGCATTAAAATCAGAAGACATATATTCCCCCCCTCGATCAGAACGGAGGGTGCCCATTTTACATGCTGACAGATTTTCAGCCAAAACCAAAAACTGTTTAAAGCACATGAACACTTCGGACTTTGCTTTGAGTGGATATACCCATGCATGCCTGGAAAAATCATCAATGAAAGTCATGAAGCAAAGGTAATTCCCAAAAGAGGGTGTCTGCATAGGACCACAAACATCACTATGTACAAGCTGCAATTTCTGCGTAGCCTGAACTGAACCATCTTTTGGAAAGGAGGAACGCTGCATTTTGCCCAAAATATAGCCTTCACATACATGTTTTCCAGGTGCCTCAAGCTTGGGCAAAGAAGACACCATATCAGATTTCTGCAGGCGTAACAAACTAGCAAAATTCAGATGACCAAAGCGTGCATGCCAAAGCTTTGCATCTGACATAGCCTGAGAATCATGAATTGCACATGCCGAATCATTCACAGATCTTTCATAGTCTATGAGCTTATATAGCCCATGACATAAAATGCCAGAAGCAATAATCACATCACCATTTGATAGATAATGAACTGTACACCTGTCATCAACAAATTTCACAACCAAGCCAATCTTAGCTAATGCACAAACTGATAACAGATTCTTCTTGATCCCTGGCACAAATAAAGCATCTGACAAGGTGAAAGAACTACCATCAGCAGCAGTCAAAATGATCTTACCAACTCCCATAACAGGATAAGAGGAGTTGTTTGCGCATGTGACAATATTCCCTGTAGGGGCAGGCTGGAGTGAAGAGAAGAAACTGCGCTGCTAGGTAATATGTTTGGTTGCCCCACTGTCAAAGTACCAAACATCTGAGTCCACTGCAGACATGCACTGCTCATGAGAAGATGGGTCAAAACTGCAAACAATAGTAAACGCCCATTCTTCTTCCTGCACAAGATTAGCAGACTCTGTTTTTGGTGTAGAGGCTTCTGCAACAACCATTCCAACCTCCTTTTTCTTTGCCTCTTTTGCAGCCAGTTTTGGACAGTTCTTTATGAAATGATCATTCCCTTTACAGTACTTGCAAAACAATTTCTGCTTTTCTAATTTCTTCTCATCTTTATCCTAGTTCTTCGAATGTGCAGCATTTGCAGATTTCTACTTACTAGTAGAAGAGCTCCATTTTCCTTTGCCCTTCTGACTAGCCAGGAAAGCTTGATCTGCAACACGCATAATGGACCTGTTCTGCCTGGATTGATCTTCCTGCAACAGAACAGAGACTAACTCCTCAAATGATAAGGCATTCGGATTGCCTTTCATCATCAACCGAAGAGTAGAAGAAAAACTTTGATATGAATCAGGAAGACCATTCAGAACGGTCTGCACAAATGAGCTATCTGGTATAACCTCATCAGTAGAAATCAACTGTTCCTTCAAATCTTTGATCTTCATTAGGAAACTGTCCATAGAATCACCTTCATTCATGCGCTCACTCTCCAACTGTTTTCGGAGGTAAGCAACACGAGCCTCATTCCTAGCTTGGTACAATGTGGTAAGTGTATCCCAAGCATCCCTAGCTGTTCTGCAAGAGCGAATATGAGGAATAATGGCACGTTTGATAGACAAAGCTATCAATGCATGTGCTTGGGAATCTCTGCCATCCCAACGAAATTGCTCTATAGTAGGTGCAACAGAAACAGAAGCACGAACAAGAATCTATGGAATATCATCTTCGACACCATCTTCATCAGCTCCAGCACCTGTATTTGCAGTACTTGTCATTACAAGTGTAAGAGGATGTCTTTCAACACCCTGCACAATGTTCCACAATCCTTTTGCAACCAAAACATGTCGCATCATATAAGCCCATAATGGGTAGTTGGTATCATCCAACATATCCTCAACAGCCAACATACGGAATACATCACTGCTTTCAGCCATGGCCGGTGACTAAACTACCTTGATGCAGAAAATTGACTGTATCTCAAAAAGTTGAACAAAACTGCCCAGACGAGTTCTGCTAGACTTGTAGCAGACTTCGAGACGCTTAAACTGGGGAACAAAAATTGGTATATACCTTTGGCACAAAAAGACGAAATAGCCTGCACAAGCGCTACGATAGTGCGTTCGGAGGCCGAAACGAGCTCAGATCGCGATTTCGACACCACATAGTGTAGCTGTTTTGATCTCGGAAACACGCTGAGTATGCTCACCAAAATTCGTGTGATTCTGAGACTGCAAACGGAGGAGTGTCGACGGCACCCTAGATGAAGCGACGACCTGCTCTGATACCAATTGTTGGAGTTAGACGTCTGCAGAAGCACGCGAACAACACAAGGAAGAAGAAGAAGCTTGGAGCACAAGCACACAATACTGAATGTATTACTAGAGAATGTACAAAGATAAGTAGCCCATTAGGCCAATAGGCGTATATACAAGCCGGGGGAAAAAAACCTCCTAAAGAGGGAAAAAAGTGCCCTGGCAGTCCTAGTGTGTTCACACACATCACTACCTAAATATATCAACAGATAGAACCATCTATATATTGTTTAATGTTTGAGTTCCATTGTATTAGAGTTATGAGTTTTAGTTGAATTAAGTTGAGTTCATCTTCTATTCATCTTGCGTCCACTTTCCATTATAACCAAATATCTTGTGTTATTCCCATGAGTATTGATATCTCTCTTTCTATCTAACCTTGATCTTATATGTGTGTTGTGGTAACCTCTACATGGCATTAGAGTTACACCACTAGCCCACCACTCAATAATTATTCAATTTCATTTTGTTTTTCTTACATGGTATCAGAGCACATGAAGGTATACAAGATTGCAGAGATCGTGGAGGCCAAGGAATCATTTCTAGCATTTGTGGAAGGAATGCTTCAACATTCAAGCTTGTGAGAGGTAAATGCTTCAACCCCAAATTTTGTGGTAGGTAAAGGCTTCAACATTGGAGTTCTTGGGAGGCAAAGGCTTCAACCCTATAGCTTGTGGGAGGCAAGGCTTCAACACTAGAGTTGTCAAGAGCTAAAGGCTTCAATACTAGAGTTCTTTGGAGGCAAAGGCTTCAAGGCCTCAAGTTCATGGGACACAAAGGCTTCAACACTATGAAGGTGTTAGAATCTAGAAGTGGAATTAGAAGTGGAGTTGGTGCAATGGATTTGGAAATGCAAACACTATGGGTTCATCCACTAACCTTCAGTGAAGGCAAGTTAGATGGTATGAATTATTTTCTTTGGAAGTTCAAGATTACAATTATCCTTGATTCTTATGATCTTTTGGAGATGGTGATGGGAAGTGAGAAAGAGCCACAACCTACCTTTGACCCATTGGATCCGAGTAAGGTGATTCTCCCAGATGCAAAGCTTCTACGAGCTTGGAAGATAAGGAATGCAAATGCACTATATTACATAGTGAACAATTGTGTGGAGTCTATTCTACCTCTTATTCAACATACATCCAAGGCAAGTGAGGCATGGAGTATATTGAGAAGTCACTATGAGGTAAGAAACAAACATGCATTCAAAATTTAGAAAATGAATTGGAAGCAGAGATGTTTGCAGAAGGAGAGAAGGTGAAGGCATCCATTACTCAGATCAAGAAGCCATGTGATGGAATGGCTTTTGAAGGGATAGAGAAGACTAGCAAGGGGCTAGCTCAAAGGTTTCTCCAAAATAATCCACCAAAGTATGATGGAAGGGAAACTACTCTCAACACTCAGGTGAGACCTCAAGCTTTGATACTTGAGGAGTTCCATTCAATACCAATGGAAGAGGATTTGCAGCTTAAAGCCCAAATAAGAAGTATTAAGGGAGATGCCATATTCTCCATCAATGCATCAGGTAAAGGTGGTTCCTCAAGCAAAGGTAATAATACAAAGAGGAGGAGGAGGAGTAAGAAGAAGATTCAAGGACAATGCTTCCATTGCAAAAGGAAGGGACATGCAATTGCAGATTGTCATGTCAAGAGGATAGATGAAGTGAAGGAGGAGACAATACATGGGGCCAAAGCAAAGGTGGTATGCTCCTCAACACAAGAAGAATCAATTATGGATTCATGGGGACTAGACAATGGTGCATCTCATCAAATTCCCAATGATATAGGTCAATCTAGTTCTATGTAGCCTCAGCAAGAACCCATCATGGTGACAGGGATAGTATGGAAGGAGATGCAAAAGCAAGGTATTGTTCTTCATCACTTACCTATAGTGAATGGAATGAAGGAACCTTGTAGAGCTTGTATGATGGGCAAGCCACATATAGAGACATTCCCACAAGAAAGCAAGAGTAGGTCAAAGGCTCCTCTAGTGTTGGTATATGCTAACTTGTGTGGTAAGATGTCTATACAGGCCTTGGGAGGATCTTCCTACATTGTGATCGTCGACGAATATAGCAGGAAGATGTGGATGTACTTTCTTCGTGATAAGGCTCAAGCTTTTGGTAAGATTAAAGAACAACCACAACTTGTTGAAAATGAACCAGGGAAAAGTGTGAAGAAGCTTGGAATAGGAGGTGGTGGTGAGCTCAACTCAGAGGAGTTGGAAGGGCTTTGCAAGTGCAAAGGTATAAAGTTTCCATCAATGACACCTCACACATCACAACATGATGGCATTATGGAATGCAAGAGTCACACCATTATTGAGATAACAATGTGTATGAGGGAAGGCATGGGCTTTTTGCATCAAATCAGAACAATCCATCATGAAGTCTACATTGGTAAGAATCCATCCATCTCACACTTTAGAACTTTTGAGAGTGTGTGTTATGCTCTTGTCCCAGGTCAAAGAAAGAACAAGTTGGAACCAAAAAGCAAGATATTCATCTTCCTAGGTCATAATGAAAAGCAAAGGGCTTTCATATTGTATGAACATGAGGCAAAGAAGATCAAAGGGAGTTGTGATGTGGTGTCTATGGAGCAGCCACATGCAGTGGAGGACAAGCATAGAGCTTCCACTTTATCATCAAGCGAAGGAGTAATTCACTATGTACCTAGCCCAAGAGTCATCCCTACCTATGAACAGGAGGAAGCATCATCATTAGATGGTGAGAAGAGTCTCTACCAACCAAAAGTCACCCAAACAGATTGGTTGTCACTGCAATGGGTGAAGAAGAAGCTCTATGGTCAGAGTAATCCTATGCCAACAACTATTAAACAGAAGGCAAAAGGACCCAGGAGATCACAGAGAATAGAGGAGCACAAGTGGGCTTCTACTCACATATTCAGTATAGTCATGATGGTTGTGATTATGAAGCAAGTAATGAAGCCAATAATTGAAGATCAAGCACTTGTAGATCCAGCATGGAAGAATGTTATGCAAGCCAATTATGACATCTTAATGAAGAATGAAGCATGGGAGGTCAGTAGCTCCAAGTGGGTCTTACAGGTGAAGGACATGATAGAAGGGATCTTGGAATGCTATCAAGACAAATTGATAGCACAAGGAATTTCACTCATCAAGGGTTTTTGCTATTCTTTTGCTTTAATGATCACTATTTGCAGCATACTAATGGTAGCAACTCAACTGAAGTGGGAAGTTTTCATGTTACATGTCAAATCAAAACATTTGAATGTTGACCTCAAGGAGGAGGTACATGTGTCTCAGCCACCAAGGTTTGAGGCTCCACATTCAAAGAGCACATTATACGAATTGAAGAAGGCATTCTATTTGATGAAACAAGCCCTAAGATCATTGTACCTATAGATAGACATTGGGAGCTACATGAAGGTCTTTGGTAGTCTTATCTACATATGGAGTATCATACAAGATATCAGTTCTCTAGTCAAACTTTTGAGAAGCCTTGGGAATAGACCTCATGAAGGACATTCAAGAGTTGGCAAGCACATACACTTGAGAAGGATGGTGGAAATAGTCTACTATGCAACCATGAAGAATGGAACGGGTATCCTCACCAAAGTGCTTACAAAGGATCTACTTCAAATACATCTTCAAAGGCTTGGCATTGGGCCAAGGAGATAGTTCACTTTCGGGTGGACATTGAGGGGGAGTGTTAGACATGGTCAATGCTCCACCCTCATGGAAGACTTGGCATCAAGCCAAGAAGGTAGTTCACCTTTGGGTGGACATTGAGGGGGGGTGTTAGATATGCTCAATGCCTCACCCTTATGTGGCACCACCATTGTTCCATAACACTCTATTTGTAAGGCCCCCATTCTGAGGAGAAGCCATGTGAGAGTGTTGGATATTGGTAGGTTCCTGGCTTTGAGGTCAGATGAGGTCTATAGTAGACTGTAGATGGATAGTTAGGAAGGTTACTTGTAAGCCATTGGATTTGGGATTGATCCGATGTGAGGATCAACCTAAATCAAGGGCTAGAAACAAAAGTAGCTTTCTTAACTTGGGGAAGGGTCTATTTGATATGAGCCATTGGATCTATACTTGATCCTAAGTGTGGATTAAGTAAAATCAGGGGCTACAAACAAAAGGTTGTTGATCCTACCTTTCTACCATTGGATTTACCCCATAGATCAATGGTGGAGATTATTTTGGGCATGGATCAAGCTACCACGACCCTAGAACATGGGTAGGCCGACTTAGGCTTGGAGGATCTTATAAGGATGGTCCCCTTCCCATGTAGGATTATCTGTTTGTGTGTTTGGAACCATTAGGGTGTCCATCTTAGTACCCATTGTGCTGGCCTATAGCCCTTCACCTAGCTTCTATCTAGATCACCATCTAAACTCCAAATAGGGAGTGCATGGGTGGATAGAACCATCTATATATTGTTTAATGTTTGAGTTCCATTGTATTAGAGTTATGAGTTTTAATTGAATTAAGTTGAGTTCATCTTCTATTCATCTTGCGTCCACTTTCCATTATAACCAAATATCTTGTGTTATTCCCATGAGTATTGATATCTCTCTTTCTATCTAACCTTGATCTTATATGTGTGTTGTGGTAATCTCTACATGGCATTAGAGTTACACCACTAGCCCACCACTCAATCATTATTCATTTTCATTTTGTTTTTCTTACAGTTACTTACTTCATATCTTCTTACGAGCTTGATCTTGAACTATCTTGAGATCATACTTTTATCCTCTTTGAATTAAAACTTATCCTCATAAGTTTTAATTCCCTTGAAGATCAAATCTAACTTCAAGTTTATTCTAGGACTAAAAGATAATGATCATCGGACGGTCCGATGTCCCATACCATCTTTCCTAATGCAATATAAGTATAAAATATGGCGTCCCATACCACCCTATTTTATATTCACATTAATGTGTGCGTGATATTTATCCTAAAGTCTAAACATTTCATGATAGAGTACCTTCTCACTTCAAGAATTTCGAAGTTTCAGGCATTATCTCTAACTTGATATTCTAGGTTTTGATTCCTCTACACGATTGTTTTACAATATCATGTTTTCTATAAGAAACTTGAAAACCTTTGTCAGAATATCAATTCTTCTTTACTAGAGTTTTCAAATGAAAACCAATTAGAATTCCAAGTTCTTGAATTTTCTCATTTCAAGTCAGATTGGCTATGCTGGACCAATTTGTAGCAACAAGAGCTTTTCACTTCCTGTCTTTAGATTCCTTTCTAACAAAATCTTTTAAGTAGTTACCTCAAGGACTTTATAGGAATCTCTCTAATACTTAAGTCTAAGCATCCTCTCATGCTTTTTGGATTTTTATCAAAATCCCTTTAAGGATAGGTAAACTTTATGTTTTACCTTCCACAGACTTAATTGCTACGGTTGCAGACTACATACTTGGAATATCTACTCTGTTTTGGAACAGTTTACTACTTTGATTGTTAATACTTGGGAAAATTTCATAGTAGTTCCAATTGCAATTCTTGGACAACCATGGCCAAGATTGATCAAATTTAGTTGATCTTGCAACTATAATAAAGACTTAGTCTTTATAACTAAGATCTTCGTAACTATCAAAAGCTTCTTTGCTTACCCACGGGATTTTAGAGATCTTTCCCCCAACTTAAGTCCAAGCATACACTAATGCCTCTCAGATTCCAAAGCTAAGAATCTTTGATGTACCTTTGGGTTATATCACTATTTGGACTTAAATAACCATACCAAAGGTTTGGGAACTGTTGGGAACTACTTGCTATCTAATAAGTTTAAAGAATTTCCTTCTCATTACTTGGGAGAACATTATTCTTCAATGACTAGAGATCCATTCTAGGCCATGACATGTGTGCATCCATTCATCTATGTCCAACCATCCATGCACAAACAATCTATCTTCTACCTTACAAAAAGTTATAAATATACATGTGCACAGGATTGAGTGCATCTTATTCCTTTTGCAAGCAAGAAGAAAATATAAATTGTGCATGAATACATTCTTTCATTTACGCATGCTTGTGCTTTAATGAGTGTTTCAATATGTTTATGCTCTTTCATGTAGGTTTCAATAATTTGCATCAAAATTATCAAAAATGAAGTTTACTACCATACTTCAATGATTAAAATGCATCCTACATGAAACTAGAGAGTGAAAACAAATATTGAAGCCAATCATTAACTTGGAAAATACTTATCTCCCAATTAAGCTACGTCCTTTCTTTGATCCTTTGGAAAAGGCATGGTCGATCGTGATTGGAGATCAAGAGTCGAACCCTTTGATCAAGAGCTTGCTTTGTTCTTCTTTTGTTCTTCTCAAGCAAGTACTAGATTCTGATTCAGGTTCGATCAGGAATAGCTTCTCACAAGAAGTATTCGGGTGGGAGATGGCTTCAAGGCTCGGGTCAAGAAGAGGTTTATGTGCAGAGGTAGAGAACATAAATAATTTCCAGAGAACTCCAATGTAATCTTCTTAGCGTAATGGTTGAGCATCATTGACTGTTATCGAGCATTCAGATTCGATTCTCGTCTGAGTAAGGATCACAAAGCTTCACTACCTTTGGATTACTTTTTTTTTTCTTTACGTTGAAGGAGCATCGGCGTTTCGTATTGCTTTAAATTAAATCTGCAGGAGGGATTTCATCACGAATTCTTTGTGGGCGGCTAGGGTTCAAAACAATCTCTTGTGGGCGGCTAGGGTTCAAAACTCGTGTGCCATTAGTTCCTTCACCTTTTGAAATGGACTTTAGCCTCCTACGATGTGCGAAGAGTGCCTCTTGATATGCAACTTGTAGAATAAGGCCACGCAAGAGATCTGATCTCTTGGATAAGTAAAACAATCTTCGAACATGATATCATGGGTTCAAATACCTTGCCAATCACTTGACTAGCTAACCTTCTTTTTGTAACCTCTTGGTGATCCACAAAATTCTGCAATGCCAATTCAGAGAGGTTTTTGTATAGAATCGTAAGGTGTTATCTTCACGATCGTGGCTTGTTGTCTTGGATAGAGAAGAACTCTTTCTTCGCCAAGGTCGTGAGTTCAAATCTGGGCATCAACATCCGTGTGCAAACGATGAAATTCATCTCTTTTGCTACATACAAAAATTCGGGTCGAGGTATAATATTACATGCGATTAAGAGAGAAGATCACATGATATGCAACAAACACATTAGCCATGAAAGCTTGAAGTGAAGATGATGGGACCACTATGATCACCATGAGATCTTGAGGAAGGAGATGATAAAAGCAAGGTCTCCATGAAAGCTCTAGGCTCTAATACCAATGCAACAAACTAATAATTACGACCACCACGTGCTAATGAGATGATTCTCCTCCCAAGCTTATGCCTGTATATATAGCTACTCGAATGAGCGAGGACCAAAAATGTAACTAGAGTCCACAAGTGCATGTGCAATCTCCTCCACTCCTTTCATGCCTTCCGCTAGAGTCCACTAGTAGCTGTATATATAGCTACTCGAATGAACGAGGACCAGAAATGTAACTACAGTCCACAAGTGCATGTGCAATCTCCTCCACTCCTTTCATGCCTTCCACTAGAGTCCACTAGTAGCTGGAGTGATCTCATCCACTACTTTAGTACCTTCCACTAGAGTCCACTAGTGGTTGGTGTACTCGCCACTTAGGTTAAGTCCACTGGACTCAAGTTAACTCACGTTAACTTGAGTTAGAAGGCTCTAGAGCTTCTTGGGAAAAAGCTCTCTCCCCATGCTCCCCATGGGGATTGAACCCAAGACCTCCTCCATCATAACCTTGAGACTTAACCACTAGGCTAAGTGGATTACTTGTTTAAGACAACACATGAACTCATTCTTAAGTCTAATCTTGAGATCTTTGGTCCTACAGATGAGTGACCAAACGGTATCCGATTTCAGATCTGTCTAGAGCAGTCGGATCCCTAAACCATAGACTTACTTTATTACACGTGGCTTGGAGTATCATTTTTATAGGTGACTCGATATGCCCAAACAGCATGGTGTAGTTGTTTATCCCAATAAGAATGCTTATTATTCACCAAATTTTGTCAATACATTACATAGGATCTTATTTGTGCGCTCAACTTGTCCGTTCGGTTGTGGATGATAGGGGGCAAACTTCTTATGTATTACCAAGAATTCTTGGAAAAGGTTTGCAGTGACTTTGTTCAAGAAGTGTGCACCTCTATCAATTACTAACTCTATTGGTAACTCGTATCTGGTGAACACATTCTCGAATAAGAAATTAGCCATTGTTTGAGCATCATTCTTTGTCATGGCTTTTGCTTCTACCCATTTCGTTAGATCGTCTATGTCAACAATAATGTATTCGACATATGAACTCTTAGCTTGGGGATTAATAAGACCTACAAAGACTATTTCCCACTTAGAGAATGCACATCCTCCCGTCATGAGTCTTAGTGGCATCTCATCCTTCCGTATCGAGTATTGAGTTTGCTGACAAATGTCACATCACTTCACATAGGTATGTGCATCCATGTGAAGGGTTGGCCATCACATACCTATGAATAGAATTGCTTTAATCACACAGTCTGGTCCAACGTGTCCTCTTGCCACACCTTGGTGAGCAATTTCTAAGATCTTAAGATATTCATTCTCATGGACACACAATCTTATGTATCTATCTCTTTCACGCTTGTATAATTATCTCCAATGAGAGCATAGTCTAGTGCTTCCTATTCAAAGCTCTTCTGTCTGGCTAATGTCATCTCTTGAGGGAATGTTTGTCCTCAAAACTCACAATAAACTCATACATAAATTATGAGAAATAATAGTTTTAAATCTCAAGTAAATAATCCAAGAAGAATTTAATATTGAGAAGAATTTTCCACAATGAGAATCAAAGAGGTGAAACCGTCAAGATATAACCAAGAAAAAAGTAAAGAGCATAAGTTAAGATCAATATTTTGAGCTTAGATCAATACTATGCCTAAACGATCAAAGAGCTTTAATTAAAAAACATGAAAGAAAAGATTCTACCTTCTAAACAAGTCATTGTATAACATAAAGTCTCAAGCTCTTAGAGGTTGACACAATGTTCAACTTCTAATTCAAGGTTTTGAACTAAAGGGAAACTGAGCTAAATCAGAAAACCATTGCATGATGGTGTCCTAGGGTCTTGGTGGTTCGAAAGATCAAGTTTTGCATTAACATCAAAGTGGGTATGGAAGTACGAGATGCCAAACTTAAAAGTTGATGAATGCCCAAGCTCAACTTCATTGATCTTCAAATCGAATTCAAGTCTTTGAAAAAGTGTCTCAAATTCTCGAGAATTATTTATGATTCGATTTAGTCCACTTGCAAAATTGATTGAAGTTGGTCAAAGGTAGAACCTAGATCAAACATCAAAGTTTCAATGTTTCGATGAGTCTTGAAATAGTTAAACATTTCCATAAAGTTGTTGGGTGGATCCACATAACTGCGCCAAAAAAGAGAATATTCAATGTTAAGTACTCACTCTCCCAACAATTCAGAGCACTTCCTAGATGTGCACTGGATTTACACATAAGTACTTAGTTGAACCCAAGAGAAATGAAAAGGTATCATTTTGAGCTAAGTCAAAGATGTTGAGAAAATTTTTGTCTCGATTGTTTGTACATTGCATAGCAACACATCTATATGGACCAAGTATAAAAATAGGGTGAAGAACACGCTTAGAGAATCCATCTATTTTGCTAAGTCCATGCAAAAGAAGCATCCAATTATAGACTAAGCCGGCAATTTAGCTAGGAATATTTGAGATCCACGAACATGCTTAGAGAATCCATCCATTTGCTAAGCCCATGCACATGAAGCATCCATTTATGGACCAAGCCAGCAATTTGGCTAAAAATATTTAACATCCACCCTTTTTTTTAGTCATTTTATAGGATTAATAATTTCAAAAAATGGGTAGGGATGATTTCTAATCCACACTTACTATACTTTGCACTAGATCCAACTTTATCAAGTACAAAACACAATGCTACACTATGATTTGGGCAAGAAACCGACCACACAAATTTCTCTCTTTTAAAATTGAGTCACAATTATAGTTCCTTTTTTATTATAGAGGCAAATTATAGCGATGACAACCATGCTCCATAGATAGGACTAGGAGCTCAAGGGGATGTTAATATAGTTCATAACTTGAAGCATATTCATGAGGACTAAAATCTTCTTCAATGGAGGGAGGGGTATTATTATAAAGTGGCTTTCCAAGATTCAACAAGCTAACAATATGTTCAAAGAAGTTTTAGAAAAGGAATTAACATAACCTAGTGCTTAAGTCCATTAGATGGGAAGGAGGTCATATCTTAAATGCCTTGGAAATAGAGTTTTGCAAAGACTTTAGAGCATTCTAGAAGAATCCACTCAAGTTAACTTGAGTTAGCTCAAGTACATTGAGGCATGGCAAACTTTAACTTGGGCAATGCATCTAGATGCACCAACCCTAGATATTATTTTAGGTAGGGCATAAACTTTCGGGCCATTGGTTGCAATTCAAGGTAAGAATAACGGCCTTTTAGAATATATATATATATATATATATCCGTCCATGTATACATGCAACTCTATACGTGCATGTATGTATGCATGCGTATACATATTTGCATTTGTGTATGCATAAACATATGGTCCCACATGCAAACATAAATTGCATAAGGAGTGAGCTTGAACATATTATGTGTATGGTTATATACTTTGGTGCTTTGGCAAAGTGATTTACATGTCACTTGAAGCCTTCAAGTGTGCATGAGAATTGTGAACATGTTTTCCTCGTTGACAGAGACCCAGATTTCATGGTCTCTTTGATGACATAGATGGAATATTTACACACTTTTTCTTGATAAATTATGGTAGATGTTTTCTAGGTGCCTAGTACCTCGTTTGGTTTTTGTATATGCAATGAGTTACTTGGACACTACATGGGCATCTGTCATAAGATTTCACAATCAGAAAAACTAGCACATTGGAATGGATCCTTAGACCAAAACGAGAAAAACGAAAATTAAGAGAGGAGACAAAGAGAGAACTAAAATTCAAAGGAATTCAACTACAATGGTGTTCTACACGAGTGCACTCTCAACATGGAGCTTAGATGGTGATTTGGATATAGATTAAGGATCTATTAATGCACAATGATGTGTAAAGCAGCATAGTCCATGCTTACAAACAATGGTGTGTAAAGCAGCATAGTCCATGCTTTTGGAATGGAAGTCTGTTTAGACAAACAATGGGGGGAGAGACGAAATAGTTAGAAAAATACAATATTTGTCAACATATCCATGAGCAGAAGGCCTTGCATGTCAAGGGGCACAGAAGGAAAACCGCATGGTGCTATGACCTTTATTTCGACCTTGAATGGAGTTTATGCCCCCCCTTACGTCATGGTTAGGCTCACAAGTATGATTTATTACCATCAACATTCACATATTGATGTCATATTGTTACGTGTGTGCATGTATGTTTGTATATATGTATCAGCATCCACATATTGACGTCATCTAACTTCAAAGTTAGGGTTATGTGTGTGCATGTGTGTTTTTATATATGTATCAGTACTCACATATTGACGTCATCTAACTTCGAACTCAGGGTTAACGTGTGTGCATGTGTGTTTGTATATATGTATCAACACTCACATGCTGATGTCATCTAACTTCGAAGTTGGGGTTACATGTGTGCATGTGTGTTTGTATACATGTATCAACCGTCACATATTGACGTCATCTCACTTTGAAGTTAGGGTTACATGTGTGCATGTGTGTGTTTGTATACATGTATCAACACTCACATATTGACGTCATCTAGCTTCGAAGTTAGGGTTATGTGTGTGCATGTGTGTTTGTATATATGTATCAGCACTTACATATTGACGTCATCTAACTTCGAAGTCGGGGTTACGTGTGTGCATGTGTGTTTGTATATATGCATCAACACTCACATATTGACGTCATGTGTGCATGTGTGTTTGTATATATGTATCAACACTTACATATTGACGTTATCTAACTTCGAAGTTAGGATTACGTGTGTGCATGTGTGTTTGTATATATGTATCATCACTCACATATTGATGTCATCTAACTTCGAAGTTATAAGGGTTACGTGTGTGCATGTGTCTTTGTATATATGTATCAATACTCACATATTGACGTCATCTAACTTCAAATTTAGGGTCACATATTGACGTCATCTAACTTCAAATTTAGGGTTACATGTGTGTTTATTTGTATCAACACTCACATATTGATGTCATCTAACTTCGAAGTTAGGGTTACATGTGTGTTTGTATATACGTATCAACACTCACATATTGACATCATCTAACTTCAAAGTTAGGGTTATGTGTGTGCATGGTTTTTATATATGTATCAGCACTTACATATTGATGTCATCTAACTTCGAAGTTGGGGTTACGTGTGTGCATGTGTGTTTGTATATATGTATCAACACTCACATATTGATGTCTCTAACTTTGAGGCTAGGGTTACGTGTGTGCATGTGTGTTTGTATATATGTATCAACACTCACATATTAACGTCATCTAACTTCGAAGTTAGGGTTACGTGCATGCATGTGTGTTTGTATATATGTATCAACACTCACATATTAACGTCATTTAACTTCGAAGTTAGGGTTACATGTGTGCATGTGTGTTTGTATATATGCATCAACACTCACATATTGATATCGTCTAATTTCGAAGAGAGTGGATAGATTAGAGACCTTGTAATAAAGTAAGTGTATGATCTAAGGGTCCGACCAATTCAAATAGATATGAAATTGGACACCGTTTGGTCATGCGTATGTATGATCAAAGATCTCAAGACTAGACTTACGTAGTAGGTCGCTCTTGTAAACAAATGATCCACTTAGCTTAGTGGTGAAGTCTCAAGAGTGTGAAGAAGAAGGTCTTAGGTTCAATCCCCATGGGGTACATGAGTAGAACATTTTGCCCAAAGATCTCTAGAGCCTTCTAGAAGCATCCACTCAAGTTAACTCGAGTTAGCTGGGACACTTGGTGCACATGCAATTATATGGCCGACACATGGATGGTTAGAATCCACCTGCTCAAGAAGGCAGTCCCCTTGAGAAAGCTATATATAAAGGCATAAAGTTGGGAGGAGAGTCATCTCTCTAGCACACAATGGTGGTCGTAATCCTCATTCTCTTGCATTGGTATCAGAGCTTCAAGCTCCCATGATGACCTTAATGCTTCATAATTTGCCTCAAGCTCTAGCCTAAAAGGAGAAGGTCTTAAGTTCAATCCCCATGGGGTACATGAGGAGAGCATTTTGCCCAAAGATCTCTAGAGGCTTCTAGAAGCATCCTCTTGAGTTAACTAGGACACTTGGCGCACATGCAATTATATGGCCGACATGTGGATGGTTAGAATCCACCTGCTCAAGAAGGAAGTCCCTTCGAGAGAGCTATACATAGAGGCATAAGGTTGGGAGGAGAGTCATCTCTCTAGCACGCGATGGTGATTGTAATCCTCATTCTCTTGCATTGGTATCAGAGCTTCAAGCTTCCATGGTGACCTTAATGCTTCATCATTTGCCTCAAGTTCTAGCCTAGCTTTTACACGAGAAAGAGCTATATATAGAGACATAAGATTGGGAGGAGAGTCATCTCTCTAGAATGTGGTGATGGTCATAATCCTTCTGTTGCATTGGTATCAGAGCTTCAAGCTTCTTTTATGGTTCATCATTTGTCTCAAACTCTAGCCTAGCTTTTATGATCATCTTCTTCTCGGATCCTTTTCGCTAATGTGAAGATGTTCTTGCATTTTTTTTGTGCCCGTAAAGTTCTGTGGTGACTTTTGCAAAGGAAAATAAAATGTAAAAGATAACCCATTCATACAGGTTGGATACGAATCGAGCGCATGACCTCCATTTCCAATGGCAGGTGTAACCACGTCGCCAAGCGCTTTGTACACACTATTTTCCTATATTATGTAGTTGACAATCTGTAGTTGCTAATGTTCTCTGCTAAGATTTGATCTCACGACCTTTCATTTAGAAACAGACGGTGTATCCATTGAGCTAGGGAGTGTAAGTTAAAAAAAAACCGAAATAATTAATAGTATGGAAGTCATCGGACGCTTGCTCAACAGCGCTGTTCCATTCGGGTATTCGACCCTAGAAATAAATCTTTTTATTATACTCATCAAGGGCGCTGTTTCCGGTATTGAACTCATCACCATGCGAAACATTCTAACTGATCTAACGCGAAGGATCAGAGCGTCCGTCTTTCTCTCGTTCAGCTCGTTGAGTTTGGTACCCGTTGAGTTCGACTATCGAACCCGTAACAGATATTTATCAAAGTATCAGGAAGTGGGTCCTGTCGTTCAGCTCGGGCAAAAAAGGCGTTTGGTAGCTGTTGAGCGCGAGTATCGAACCCGTAACAGATACTTATGATTGTATTTGGCCCATATTTATGTTTTTTTGAGTGAGATCGACTTACTTTTTTTCCTTCTGGAGGACCTATGCGATATTTTAGGGTATCCTTTACAAAGACGCAATTAGCTTTGGATTTACGGAGGCAGCTCCGTCGTTTTTCGATACTCTCTCGCTCCTCGCTTCTGACAAACAAGCGAGGCTTTGCTTATCACTATGAGGTAACCAAAGATCCACACATTTGTCTCTTCTCTCTCTCTCTCTCTCTCTCTCTCTCTCTCTCTCTCTCTCTCCAGACACACTTTCTTTCGCTACCAAATCCGGTTGAATCGAACGCGATGAGGTTGCGCCTTCCGTCACATAGGACACTCCCTACTTTGAGTATTCGACATGGCTGCACCTTATCTCCTCCTGTGCGATTCGTTACTGGCACCTTGAGGAGTTTTTGCTTTGCAAGTCGGATTTTTGAGTTTCTAATACCTTTTTTCGTTGAGAGCGCATTCTTGAGTGCTTGTATGGTATTCAAGTACACGTCTGTATCAATCCTGGTTTACCGGATACTTATTTTGCAGTGCATTTCCACGCTTGAGATAGCATTTTCTTGTGATATTTATATATTTGCTGACTTCTAAATTGCCTTTCGAGTATTGACTGTAGCTATTTGGTTCTCGCTATGAATGACAAGCTAGCCGTATTCCATCAAAGGCCGTAAGTAGTTTGGTTACTCATTTATCTATGTATATTAATTGCATACTTAGATGTATGCTAAAGTCGACCATCTTATTAGGTAGCTCTGACAATCTGGCCATCTTGCCTCTTACAATTTTTAGCAACTATTGCATTGGTCAAACTATATATATTTATGTAGAGATTTTTTTACTCGTCATGGGTCTCTTACAATTTTTAGCAACTATGCCATTGGTTGAAGTATATACGTTTATGTAGACATTTCTTTTAATCGTAATAGGTCTCTTACAATTTTTAGCAAGTATCGCATTGGTCGAACTGTATATGTAGACATCTCTTTTGCTCATCATGGTTCTAATTCAAATTACGTGATGGTATCGTAGTGATGAAGCTTTTGTTACCTTCTCTTGATTCATATTTCTGCCACTTGAAGGAAAAATTTCACTTGTTTTCACTCATAATGATTCGTTGTGCAATATTTTGTATTAGCGTCTGATAAAAAAATCATTTGATGCTGTGAAAGCATGTATCTGTTACCAGCGTCATTGACTGGAATTTTTCTGACACATGCTTATTCCCAAATGCAGCGTTTGGGGCAAGAAATTGTGAAATTCAATAGTGCTTCCAGATATGGCAACTGTGGAAGAAAGTTTACACATCGAATAACTGCTAAGGTGATTTTCTTGGGATCCGGACTTTGTCATACAAACAGTTACATACCATGACCCTGCTCTTGTGCCTATGCAGTGGTTGCGGTCTTCTTTTTGGGTTTCCCAAAGGGCACTATTCCTGCAGGTTATTTGTGGTCAAATGAAATGTAAAAATATTTGATTTTGTTGATTCAGACTCCTCAGTTCTGTGTGAATGCAGCAGAGCTTGGCAGGGGACTGCAGAAAAGTGACGTGTACTGTTGCATCAGAGCCTGCAGTAAAAGAGGAGATGGCCAAGGAATCACCCAAAGAAATTTTTTTGAAAGATTACAAGCTGCCTGATTATTATTTTGATACGGTATCTCTTACAAGTTACCAGCAAGTCTGCATCATAAATTATCAACAACAAAGATACGTATATTGCACAGTATAGATTCAAGAATTTGAACAGGGATATTTAAAAGTAAAATTATATAATCTATGTTTGTGCTCCTTCATTATTGGGACTTATTTAACCATAGAGACAAATTTGTTTGTGTAGTGGTTTAATGTATGCAATTATTTTATTTCAAGTAGTTGTTATGAATATGTATAATTATGTATAATAACATATGAAGTGTTCATAGGGAGAGTCTTTAATGGAGCTTGCACCTACTCTAGTGCACTACTGATGTTAGTAGGGATCTGTTAGCTTGCTTGTTCAAGCTATTCATGTGAAGGAACTCAATCTTCTTGTTTGAATAGTTATAGAAGTTGAAAATGCACTTTCTTGTTCGATGTTTTTATTTTTATTGATTTACTACTTATCAATACCTCAAAACCTTCTTTTTTGAATCTACTTCTATATTTATTGCATTTTCAATATGATTTATCTTTGTATGGTTTGCTTTGTGCTTCTATTCATTTTGTTTACACTTTTCATCTTCCGTTTTTGTTTTTTGATTTGGATGGCTTTTCATTACTTTCTCAAATTTATTTTTTGGTGCACTTTGTTGTTGTTGGATTATCTTCTTTTCTATTTTTGTGCTCCTTCTATTTAGTTCTTGAAATTGGATAAATTTGAGCGTATGAAAGTCTGTTTGAATATGTATAATGACATATTGAGCATTTTCTTATGATATTGTGGACAGGCTTTCTGTACAATTTGCAATTTGATTTAAGCCTTTTATTTAATTTCAGTCCAAGAAGTTTCCTTTACATTCATATTTCCATATGATAATATCAATCATTATCTTCAATTGGTGATCAATGTTCTTGTGTCTTGAAGAATTGTTGCATATGCTTCTATGAGTGAGTGGCGTCTATTTAATAGCTTAAGTATTGTTAAAATATCTTAGATAAATCGACTTGTTCATTTAGCCATTTCCTAGAAGTGTAAAAAATTCCCTCTATTTCATATTTTCAATGTGATAATTCCAATTATTATCTTGCTTGTGGAAGGGTGTCCATTTTGATCATCAACTTGTTGTGTATGCCTCTATGAGTGAGTAGTGTTTATCCCATAGGTCAAGCAGTATATACATGTGCTGAATACATAGACTTATGGTGTTTGTTTATACATTTGGATTAGTATCACAAGTGGCAATGTTTTCTCGTCATGCCCTTATTTTTCAAGTACATGTAAAAGAGTTGAATTGGCTCGAGAAGGATGGCTTGTACAAGGGAAAACCATTGCTTGTTTAACTTTAATTATGACTTTCCAAGTGAGGTTCGTACATTTCTTTTATTAATTTCTTTGAAAGCTACATTCTAAGTATATTTGTTTATGAACTTGTTATTTTGTTTGAGAATGATGACACATGTAAGGGGAAACCATTGCTTACATGCCCTTGGGTATGAGTCTTTAAATGAGATTCTTGTATTTTGTGTTTTTGTGTACATGGGTGTGTGCTTATGTGGTATTCCCAATCAAATTACATAATGAACCCTTCTTTTTGTTGTTAGTTTGGGTCTTAATTGGATTCGTCTTAGTATGCATTACAAAACAAACATTCAGAATCATGAAATAGTAGGTGATAGGTCAAGGTGGGTACACTTTGAAATAACGTATTAAAGAATATTTACAAGTTAAAGATAGCATATGGGGCTTCATACATGTATTGCTTCAATAGATTCCCTTGTAATGCTAATAAATTGTGCTTATTGGGAATATCTCTTAAGGGTGTGCATACCCCTACAACTAATCTCTTCGTATATTATGTTTGGGTGAGTGAGTTGTGTGGATGTGAGGATGTTCGTTCATGTGTAAGTGTGTATGGGAGTGTATGTGTATGTATGCATTTGAGTATGTAGGTGTGTGTGTTTCTTAAAAAAAAAATTATTATATATTTTTAAAAATTTTCAATAAATTGGATTTCTTTGGTTTTATTTTTTATTTTGTACTTTTTAATATTATTATTATTACTTTTTAGTTTATTTTTTCCTATATATATATATCTTATATATATGTGTGTGTGTGTGTGTGTATATATATATATATATATATATATATATATATATATATATATATATATATATATATATATATATATATATATATATATATATTAATACCTTATTCTTCACTTTTTGGCTTATGTGTTATGTATGAGTGTGTGTGTGTGTGATAGTTGGTTTGTTTATTGATATTGTTGTTGGGTGCTTTATTTTTTTAATATTTTTTTTAAAATAATAATTTTATTTATTTTATTCTTTAGTCTTTCGTTTTACTTTGGTTGGTTTATTTTTATTTGTTTATATCTGTTTGCAAAAAAGTGGATCTTTTAGGCCAAGGGTGCTTTGTGTAGTTTCATGAACAATTTCTTGTGGAAGAGGAAGTTAAGTAATGCTCTTAGCAAAAGATGAGGAGCATTCAACTGCACATTTCGTCGATTATCTCTCGAGTGTAACAAGAAGCCTTATTTTAAGGGCCCCACTGCTTGGCAATAACCTTGCTACACAAATGGGGAGTGTGGTTAGCACTTTCTCTAACTTAAGATTTTTAGCCTACAGGCGGGCATTGATATGATTTTTTGACTTGAATATAGACATTTCTCATAATGCTTATTGAGTGACCAAGTATGTGCTTCAACCTCTTCTTCAAATTTTGTCCCTTCTCATGTTTATAGTAGTGGAAGAGAAGGATTCGAATTCCTAGCTAGATCTAATTCAAATTCTTTGCATTTTTGAAGGTACAAGTTTCGATTTGTAGAAAGAGCATATGCAAGGCATTCTTTTTCTCAAGGATTGTGAAGGTTTCCTTCTGGAGGTGAAGCAAAAGAGCATGGAAGATGATGCATGGACCTCTTTTAATAAGAAAGCTATTACATACATTAAATTGGCTGTCTTGATGAACTTCTGTTGGATATAAAGGGCTTCACTAGCTCACATGATGTGTGGGAGAAGCTCAAGGCCACTTACAAGAGTACCACTCCTATAAGTCAAGTATATTTGATGCGAAAACTTGTTAGCATGAAGCTAGGTGAGTTAAAAAGTGAAGCAAAGCACTTATCATTGTTTTCAAGTACTCTCTTCCAACTACAAGATTCATGTCTTGCAGCTTTTGAAGACAAGCTAAAAGCTATTTTCTAGCTTATGAGACTGCTTGACTCTTTGGAAACATTAGTTGGTTATTGTCAAACAATCTTGATTCTTAACTTGACCTTTGAGAGTGTGAGGGGTTCTATTCTTAATGAAGAGATAAGAAGGAAAGAAGGTGGAGAGGGAAGTGGTTCAACAAATATGGCTAGAGGTAGAATATAGAAGAAAGATGACAAACTAAGTGCAAAAAGAAACAAAAGCAAAAGCAAAGACAAAGGTGATGTGGCTTGCTACCAATGTGGTAAAAAGGTCACTGTGGAAGAGAGATTGCAGGTATTATAAAACACTATAAAGGAGAGTTAAAAAGAAAGAAGACAAGAGATGACTAGAAGAAGAAGAAGAAGAAGGAAAGCAAGATAGATGCATAAGATAGCTCTACAATCAAAGGAAAGGAGAGGGCCAATAGGGCTTCTAGTTTAGTCATTGAGGAGTTATTTGATATGGGACATTCTATTTGTTATTGTATCAACTCATGATGTAGATGCATCATGCTTCCACTTTATGCCATGCACAAGATATGTAGATCAATAAGGTGATATTATTGACGTCTTGCTTATAGTGAATGATACGCTTTCACATACTTGGATTATGGATTTAGGTGCATCATTTCATGTGACTCCTATCAAGGAGTGTTTGGCTACTTCTCATGCAAGAAGTCATGGGCATAATCCATTGAAGGTATTGGCACTGTGCACTTGTTTTTGGATGATGCCAGTGAGCTGATTTTGCATAATGTGCGTTATGTACCAAGCATCAAAAAGAGCCTATTGCCAGTTGGACAGAAGGATATGCATGGATATAGCACGGTCTTGGAAAAACACTCTTGGAAGCTAGTGAAAGGCTCAAGGCTGATTGTTAAAAGGCATTACGAAAGGTGCACTTTATTGCTTGCATGGGAAAGCCTTATTGGGCTACCGACACAAAAAGCTTGGCCACATGAGCCAAAAGGATCTTGATAGATAATGCAATCTTGACAAGTTTGATGGGAAAGGCATAGAACTTGACTTCTGTAATGAATGTCAATATGGTTAGCAAGTAAAGAAGTCCTACTACTTTGGTGTTCCTCATAAGTCTAATGTGCTTGATCTTGTTCAGTATGATGTTTGTAGCATGCTTACCAAATCTATGGGGGTGCTCTTTACTTTATTTCTTTCGTTGATGACTACTCTAGGAAGCTTCAGGTTTATTTACTAAAATCTAAAGATGAAACCTTTGCTGCATTAAAGAAATTTCATGCATTTGCATCCACCCAAAGAGGTAGAAAGCTGAAATGCATACATAGAGATGTAAAAGTATAATAGGACTTTATGTGAGAGGGCGAGATGCATGATGTCCACAATTAATCTCTCATGGATTTTGGGGAGAGGCTCTCAGAACTACAATTCATGTTTGCTATCAATCCCTTCACATGTCCTTAAAAGATGGCATTTCGGAAAAGGTTTGATCATTTGGCCTTGCAAACCATCTTCATATGACCACATACATGTCTTTGGTTGTGATGCTTTTGTGCATATAATGCATGAGTTGAGGAACAAGTTAGATGCAGATTGATTTGAGATACTACTTCATCAAAAAGGTGTTAGAGGATGGCTTGATCACTTTGATCAAGGTCAATACTTCGAAGAATCTTGTAGATGCTCTTACTAAATGTCTACCCAAGGCATAACGTTAGCTATGTATACAGATGGTGGGAGTTACTTAGCTTAAAGGAGCCTCCTTGGTCCTTTAAGTAGGAGGTTGTTGGGGATAAACACCCCAAGGACTCTCCCTTTGTATATTTTGACCCTTTCAAGTGATAGCTCTTTTCGAGAGCTTCCCAAATATATTTTTGTTATATTTTTTGGACCCCAAATTTGGGAGTTATAGGCATTTACTTATTTTTTTGGAAAGTGGGTAGTGGTGTCCCTTGATGATATCCTCATGCTTAGCGCGATGTCGGAGGCTCATAGATAGTATCGGTTAGAAATATTGTGTTATTCCACTAGGGACCCCACCTACAAGTTAGAAGTCATCAAATATTGAAGGTTAAATTAATAGGTTAGTCAAATCAAGTCAAAATGTGCGAGAAGTTTTTATTACATATTTTGAAAGTAGTCATCAAGAGTTTTCCAATGATATATAATACATAGGTGTTTGATAAGGAATTGGTGGTCAAAAGTCAAACCCTTTACATGTCGTCTAATATGGACATGCTATTTTAAAAGTACATATGTTTTTTATGCCACATGTCAATACCCTAGAGATTTGTTCAAAGGGCTGATATGAATTCCTAGAAAAGCTAGGTGCAACTCAAAGCATTGATGCCAAAATAGGAAAAGCGAATTTACTAAATGGGAAAAGCTTCTTATGTAAGTGCAAAAGCCCATTCGTCGGCAAAAAAAGGTTGAATTTGAACTCTATAAAAGAGTGTGATATTGGTCACTTACTGCATCATCTACTCGGAGGAGAGTACCTTAAGAGCATGGTAGGATGATCTTCATCCAATTGTAGGAGGTGGAGTTGTGCTTTCTTCAACAAGGTGTGCAGTAGCTTTGTAGCTTATCTATTTTTGGAGGAGATTTTTTTCAGCTATGGAGATTTTGGAGTTTTGTGCAGCTTGTTTCTTAAGCATATTCGTTATGCTACCATGTAACTTCATATACTTTATCATTGTAATGTATAGAATATATATGGAGCATGGCTCCTTTCTCTTTCTCATGTCTTATTTATTTTCCGTCATGTCTCTATTTTCTCTATGTCTCTATGTTAATTATGGGTCTAGACACCAACAATATGTATGAGATTGTGATAAAATACTATACATAGAGATCTGGGCTGCATGTAGTAGAGTGAAATTTTCATGGCAGATGCAGATGGAGCTCAATTTTATATTTTTATATTCAGCAAGAAGTAATAGATGATTTGAATGTTTTGTCTTGATGCAAAAGCTGAATATAGAATTGAAAGGCAATCAGCTTCAAGAGGGTCATATCAACCTTTAAAGATTGCAACACCCATCGGTAACAATCTTAACATGTTGCAGAGCACTATTTAATAACTTATATGTTTGTTATGCTTGAAATGATGTGCAGATGAATTGTCCAAGACTATAGACAAGCTTGCAAATTTGGAGAGCATTGCTTTTGTGTGTACATGAGAAGTGATGTTCAACCTACTAGTCAATCTTCTATGTGCTCCTTGGAGTTTGTCACTCATCCTTGTATGTGGCAGTTGGCATGTTCAACTTAGTGGTCATGGAGGAAGACTTATGTGAGTAAGGAGGTGTAAAATATCTACATTCAAAACCTTATGGTGGACATTTTTACATGTTTTTGTATATGTGTGTGTGTTTGTTTGATAGGTGTAGATGAGAGCATATGACTTCAACTTGATAGGCTTGACCAACCTTGACAGTTGAGGGAGTATGTTTGAGTCTATATTCTATCCATTACTTAGTATCTTGTAGCTTTCTCTATCCTTCCAGGTAGTACTTGGTTAAGAAGAGTAAGGAATGTATGAGTTTTCTTTGTGATGTGTGTTGGGAGAGAGCTCTTCATGTCTAAGGTCCTTGTGTGTATTAGAGGATACTTGGCATGATATGTGAAAATTAAAGGTATCTAACTTAACCACATAATTAATAAATAATATTATACCTATTTGACATGTTCCCTTGGCGTAAGGTTAGGAGGGGATTGTTAGAAATATTGTGTTATTGGGGCATCTTTCCACTAGGGACTCCACTTATAGGTTAGAAGAAGTCAAATGATGAAGGTCAAACCATGGCCAAAGGTTAGTGAAATTAGGTTAAAATGCACATGAAGTTTTCATTACATATTGTGAAAGTACTCATCAAGGGTCCAATGATATATAACACATAGGTGCTTGATAAGAAACAAGTGGTCAAACCCTAATTTTGTACATGCTATTTCAAAGGTACACGTGTTTTTTTATGCCACATGTTTTTTTATGCCACGTGTTTTTTTATGCCTAGAGATTTGATCAAAGGGCTGATATTAATCCTTAGAAAAGCTAGGCGCAACTCAAAAAAGCATTATTGCCAAAATAGGAAATGCCAATCTACTAAAGGGGAAAAAAAGCTGCATATTTTAGAAGCTCATTTGTGGGCAAAAAAGGTTGAATTTGAACTCTATAAAAGAGTGTCCTATTGGTCACTTATTACATCATCTACTTAGAGGAGAGTACCTCAAGAGCTTGGGGGATGATCTCCATCTACTTGTAGGAGGTGGTTTTGTGCGTTCTTCATCTTAAACAAAGTGTGCAACAACTTTATAAGTTTATCCATTTTGGAGGAGATTATCTTAAGCTATGGAGATTGTGGGGTTATGTTCAGCTTGTTTTTCAAGCATATTCATTATGCTACCATGGAACTTCATGTACGTCATCATTATAATGTATAGAATATGCAGGGAGCATGACTCCTTTCTCTCTCTCATGTTCTGTCTATTCTACATCATGTCTCTATTTAATCTATGTCTCTATATTAATTGTGGGTCAAAAAACATACAGGTCTACCTCTTGTGTTATTGATCTCGAGGTGAGAGCATTTTTTATGTGAAACAAATTAAGTGCACCTTTTTTTTCTCCATTCAAGTACTTTATGTTGATGATCACTCTTGATGGTATTTGTATTGATCACAATAAAGTAAGGGTTGTGTTGGATTGGGCGATTCTTTCCACGATTCTCCAAGTGAATGCCTTTTTGGGATTCATCATTTTCGTTTATAGGTCCATTAAAGATTACAAACATATTGTTGAACCATTCTTCCACAATAGGTGTAGTTCTAGTCAGCCTATTGAGTAGACAAAGAAGCTTAATCAATGTTTTTGGACACTCAATTGCTAGTAATCTTTGTAGTGATGTTGTAGATTTTGGATCAAGATAGGCCATTCATCATGAGGAGGACGTGCGTCGTGAGGGACGTGGCAATAGGTTGTATACCTTTCCAAGCTTTCAACCTATAACATTTAAGAGCGACAAGCTCTCTGATGTTCATAGGTACTACATCACACAATAGAGAATTGTTGGTGGCTGTCCACAATAGGTGTAGCTCTAGTCAGCCTATGGAGTAGACAAAGAAGCTTGATCAATGTTTTTGGACACTTAATTGCTAGTGATCTTTGTAGTGATGTTGTAGATTTTGGACCAAGATAGGCCATTCATCGTGAGGAGGATGTGAGGGACGTGGCAATAGGTTCTATACTTTTCCAAGCTTTCAGCCTATAACATTTGAGAGCCGCAAACTCTGTGATGTTCATAGGTACTACATCACACAATAGAGAATTGTTGGTGGCCGTCCATGCCCCAAAGGTTTCGAGACATTACTTGTATGGATCTTGCTTCAAAGTATGTTGGGATCATCATTCACTGAAGTATCTTGGTGATTAGCTTGACCTTTGGGGCCGTAAGGGGAGGTGGGAAAAACTCATGTAGGAATTTGACTTCGTGATTAGGTATCTGAGGTTAGTTTCCATAGGAGCACTTATTGGCTTGCAATCTTGCATACTAAATCACTCAAGTAGCTTCATGATATATTTACTTTGATTATATGTATATAAGCATCACTTTGTGAAATTGAATGCAAAGATAACAATGCAATAAACCCATGTTTGACATAACAAACACTTTTGTAAGGTCCTTAAATTTTGCAATATTACTCTCATTGAAACCTATGATCAATATGTCATTTACGTAGATGATCAAAATAATGATATCATCACTTATCATCTTTTGTCGACAGAGTTGATGCTGATGGAGTGTTTTTGAATCCCTCTTGGACCAAATAAGTGTTTATTTTCTCATATGAAGCTCTAGAAGCTTGTTTAAGACCATACAAAGCTTTCTTTAATTTGCATACCATGTGTTCTCTCCCTTTAATTTGAAAACCTAGTGGTTTAGGAAGTACAATTATATATTTTATGTATTGGTTTTGGAAACTCAGAAGCCGTTTCAACCTTGTATGTTAAGTTTGAGATGGATATTTAAATCATCATCATCATTTATGTTAATATATGATTATGACATGTCCGAAGGATTTAGATCTTCAATTTTTCAAGTCACAACTTAAGCATAATTTTAGGTTAATGATCTTGGTATTTACATTATTATCTAGGCATTGAATTTAAATTCAGGAATGATTCTATCTAAATGACACAATAAAAGTATATTGAGAAACTTTTAGAAAGATTTGAAATGGTAGATTGTAAAGTTACGAAGACACCTATGCATGTTAATTTGTCATTACAAGAAGTAGAAGGTTTTGATCTTTTGATCCTACCTTATATAGTCCAACAATTTGATGCTTGATCTATCTATGTAATACATGACTTGACATTGTAGTTTCTCAAGTGTCGAGGTTCATGCATAAAAAATTCATTGGAAAGGTGTTAAAGGAATATTAAGATATTTAAAAGGGACTTTGGATCTATACAATGGTATTTTCTAAGTCACCTTATTTTCTACTATACGGTTTTTTAGTTTCTCTTTTGGCAAGTGATAAAGACAAAAGATTGAAGCACAACTGGCTATTGTTTTTATGTTGGAGAATGCCGTATCTCATGGCTTTCCAATTTAGGGTTTCTTCATGTGCGTGGTATTAAGCTACTACTTCATTGCAAGAAGTGACCATTGTTACTTCTCTACATCAGAGAAGGCTTAATTTCAGATTAGGAGTTCCTGTATCAATTGTTTATAACAATTCATTTACTTGTTTTTGCACGTATTCACTCACACGATACCTCTTAGACACTCTTTCATTACATTTTATACCTAGAACCTTTAGATTTAGCCTACATTCGGTTTTGTAATCATTACACATTATATATTGACAATTTACATGTAATTAGTGTTATAGTAGTAGAGTTGCTTCACTTTTATAATTGTCTTCTCTCTATTCTATTGTCATTTCTCTCTCTGAATTAAGTCAAGGTGTGTTATGTGCTAAGGTTAGTGTTGGAAAGATCTTGGAATCACTTGTGATTATTGTTGGAGTGTCTCTCACTTCCAACAAAAAATAATTACAAATATGATTTTATTACTCCAATCTTCGATAACTTGCGAAGTAGGAAAATTGCTCATCAATCCTTTTAAACTTATCAAGCTTCATGATAAAAAGCATTTTGCATCAAATATACTTGGTCACAAGTGTGGTACTTTCATGAGTATCTTCTAATTTTTTCACACACCTAATGTAGTAATGATACCCTTGAAGTCCTCCAATCTCTCATCGAACACATACTTTTTATGTATATAAGGGCCTTCACTTCCGGAAGAGCTTCTTGTGAGTTCATGCTCGTGGTGTGTGTGCATTGTGGGGTGTGTGTGTGTGAGCATGTATTCATTTGGAGTTCTATACCCACTATTGGGCACTGATGACGTTAGTGGGGATGTCATAGTATTGAATCGATACTGTGCATAATGGAGCTGATATGCTGTATAGTCTTGTGGTTGACTACCATGAGCTTATAGCTGCACTTTCATTTGAGGGTGAATTTGGGGTTTGCCTGGATTCATTTTGGTATATAAGGGCCTTCTTGTCCAATTTCATCTTGCCGCATCTCATGTGTGTAATAGTCCTCTTGTTCACACACCTCAAGTTTTGTGGTCTAAGCAAATTTTATTGCACAATTTACTATTATTATTATTATTTGCTTTTTAATGCTTTAATTTTAGTTTTTGACAATTATAATTTGTTTTTCATATTTAAAACTTTGCTTTTCAATTGTAATTCAGGTTTAATAATTTTGGGGTTTTATCATGAGGTCTAAGAGCATATGAGGTATGAGTGGAAAAGCTCTTTTTATATGTCTTAATGTATATAATGGCTTTCTTATTCAAAGTGGTCCATGCATCATCTTCCATGTTAGGATGGTGGCCCAAGCGCTAGCCTCCCCCAAGGCTCCATTGGTAGTAACTTCTTTAGAGCCTTGCCTATATCCATTCAAGTCCATAATGCTATTTTCTGGATGGTTCCTATTCATTCACATTCCCTAAGTGGTTACTCGAGAAGCCCCCAAAGCTTAATCTACCTTGTTTTCCAAGTAGAGTTGGTTCATTCACATGTCTTATGCTCTACCCACATAGTGCACTTCCCCAATCATGTACAGCCCGGTTGTGACTTAGCCACAATCTCACTATAAGAAGAGGATATCCACCTCCACATACCTCTTAATCTTCAAGGATATTCTTCATGTTTGAGGAGGAAGCCATCTTTGCACCACTTCATTCCAGATTTAGTTGTGCAATGACCTAAGAGGCTTGTATGTGCAATAAGTCCTCTTGAATCAACTTGTTCTTTAGTAATTTGGTGCACCTCTTGAGTCGTATCTGAGCAAAGTCCTAGAATTGCTTCCAGAATCCTTAAGTTATGCCTAGTTAGCTAGTTGCCAATTCTTTTATACCTCTATCCACGGAGAGTGCTTATTTGTCAAAGAGCAAATATTGAGAACTAAGTAGTAAGTGTTGAGTCTTGGGTGCGAAGTGCTAACTTCAAAATCCTTGTAACCACATATTTTCCTTTATTGCTTTATTTATTTATTGATTAATTTTAGATATTATTAGTGAATGAACCTTATGAACTTGCCCTCACTGTAATGGTTTGAACTAAACCTTACCATCTTGATATATATATTCATGGCTGTCTGTCTATCCATCTGTCCTCTGTTTCTATGGATGTCCTTTATGTGTGTATGGAATGCATGCATATATGCAAAGTCCACGACTCCATATATGCTCACTTGCATGTCTTGTGTAATGTATATTCTACATATATATGAACGCATATATTTCTAGAGTCACAAATAATATCAGCTTTAAGTATATTTTTCATGTTTAGACTCGAGCCACATTTCCTATCACGGTTCTTGATTTCTTCAAGAATCTTGGCTGGTTTCTAAGATCCAAGCGTATTTTCACACTTAGGTAGGCAATAGAAGGATTATTGAAGGTATACTATGCGATGCAGTATTAAGATGTCCAATATGTAAATTTGGGGCGGGGGGGGGGGGGGGAGTTTTAAGTCTTTTTCATACAAAGTTGTTGCATTCCCCCTTCAAAATGAGCCTTTGTGTTCATTCACATGTTTTTGTTGCATTTATTTTCATGTTATAGATTTCAAAGATTCTTGTTCTCACCTAACTTGTTGGTGTTCCCCCCCTTGCAAAAACAGGTGAATTTGGATTTTATATTGAAAGAGGAGCACACACTTGTGCATTCAAAAATTCATGTCATCAGTAGACAAGGTATGTTCAGACTTATGGTTCTTTCCCCTGCTGAAAGAAAGTTTGAAAAATCACTATCCTTATTCTTATTGATATAATGGAATGGTATTTTCATTTCCTTATTTACAGAATTACAAGTTGTGTTTTGTTACCTTCGTTTGTGTTTTGTTACCTTCTTTTGTGTTTTGTTACCTTCTTTTGTGAAAGCTATACATGCTGTGTAGAATGGGATGGGACAATGTGGAAGGTTGTCATCATATTTGCAAGAACTTGCTGCAGGTACATTGTCTCCACTAAGGCTGGATGGAGTGGATGTTAAACTTCTGTCCATTAGAATCAACAGCAAAGATGTTAAGGTGTATACACTTTCCTCTTGTAAGATTGTTTGATTTCATCTGTATGTGCATTGTGTATCTGAGAAAAGAAAACGTGCCTGAGATGTCATGAATGTTTATATAAGATTTGTCGCTAGTTGGGATCAAGAAACTTGTTTGCATCTGTAAATTGATTTGTATGTGCATTGACACATGTATATTGGTGAACATTTTTGAATATACATGCTCTGGCCTAGCTTCTAGTGTACAAGTTGAGTCTGGTTGTGTCTTTTTTCATTTTCTTGTAATATGTAATAGGGTACATTTTGTCTTTACATCAAATGTATGCTCAATTGTGCAGGAGGGTGAGGATTATTCATTATCCTCAAAGCACTTAATTCTACACCATCCACCTGCGGCTCAATTTGTGCTCGAGATTACAACAGAGATTGAGCCTCAAAATAATACTGCCCTGGAGGTATGTTCTGTCTGCATTTTCATTTTAATCACATTCATATTGTTATGGTCTTTGTTTGGTTTTGTCCATTTTGTTTGAGATTTTATCATTTTACTCACTTGATTATTTCTTATCTTGTAGGGTCTTTACAAAACCACGGGAAACTTCTGCACTCAATGTGAAGCAGAGGGTTTTAGAAGGATAACTTTCTATCAGGTATATGTATCAACGGAGGATTATTCAGGCAGTCCAAAATTTTAGGATATACAACTGATAGATTTGTTGTCCTTTGCATGTTCTCTCTTTTTTGCCCGTTTCTTTCTAAACTTCTTTATGTCTTAACTTAAATGCTTCATATATTGAAATATCAGGATCGTCCAGATGTGATGGCCAAATTCACAACTCGTATTGAGGCAGATAAATCTTTGTACCCTGTCTTGCTTTCAAACGGGAATCTCATTGAACAGGCTGACTTACCTGTATGTTCAGTTTTTGCATATTTGTGTATAATAGTCATACATTTATCGGTCATGTTTCATGTTTAAGTTGCATTTTGTTGCCATCACAGGATGATAGACACTATGCTGTCTGGGAGGACCCGTTCAAGAAACCTTGCTATTTGTTTGCCCTAGTGGCCGGTCAACTTGTCAGCCGAGATGATGAATTTGTTACATGCTCCGGCCGCAAAGTTGCATTGCATATATGGACTCCAGCACAAGATATTTCCAAAACTGCTCATGCAATGTATTCTCTGAAAGCCGCAATGAAGTGGGATGAAGAGGTAAATATGCAGATTTTTTCACAATTATCGTAAAAAGAGTTCTGTATAAAGTTCTACACATATGAATCATATGAATTTATGGACATCCACAAACCTGTACAAATATGCACTACAATCAAACAAGGTATGAAGACACCAGCCAAGATATACAAATATAAGATAAACTATCATGTCTTTGTATACCAAAAACAAGAAATAACATCTGCACCTCTGATTCGGACCAATCTATGGACATTGTCGAAGGTGTAGACGCACATGCTACCAACCAAACAAGGTATGAAGGAAAGAACCAAGGTTACAATGCAGGCTAGTTTATGGAAATGTACCGGAATTTGCGCATCTTTGAACAGCACAGAAAGGTTTGATTTGTGGGTATCAACCAACGTCTACATATATCATAACCAATGTATGGACACAAGCCAACATGTATATATGTATGGACAAGAGCCAATTTCTTCACATTTGTGTACAGCAAACAAAGTCAACATATGTGTGGACATTAATGAAGATATGCACATACAAATATGCAATATCAAATGAAAATAATGCCAAATTGTAAACTTTTAGCTTGATGTTCAATAGTGAAAACTATTACCTACCGAGCAACACGAGGCTTTTACAAACAAAGTCAAAAGAAAATATAGCTGCTATTATATGTTTATCAAGAAATTTTCCCTGATAGTTATTATTGTTTATATGTTTTGGTAGTGATGTGTCTTAACACACATAGGATTCTTGGGGCACTTTTTTCCCCACTTTAAAAGGTTTTTTCCGTGGCTTTTATATACTCTTACAATCCTTATGTGTCACTTATCTTTGTACATTCACTTGGTAATACGAAAACTGTTGTATTGTTCTCCAAGCTTCTTCTTCTTCCTTGTCTTGTTTGTGTGATTCTCTAGTCCTCGAACTCCAACAATTGGTACGAGAGCAGGTCACCACTTTCTTTACGGCATCCTCGAATCACTTTCGGTCATAGTCTTAGAATCGCACAAAAGTGGTGAGGATACTAAGGGTGATTATAAGTTCAAAACTGTCTCGCTTTGTGGCTTGAAATTTTGAGGAGAGGTTGTTTTTGCTTCCGAACCCATGATTGCAGGGATCGTGCATGCGATTCCGTTCTTTTGTGCCAAACATATATATGGTTTTTGCATCGCTAGTACAAGCACCTCGAAGTCTCCTTCAGTGTCTTTGTTCAACTTTCCGAGATATAATTAATTTTTTGCATCAGGGCTCTGTTTCTGCATATGTGCGGATGTGCCAATAATAAGTACCTTCGTTTTACCAAGGTTCACTGAAAGTCCCTCTCTGTGAGCAAAAATCATCTAACGCATGTAGGTAGCTCTATAATCCCTAAATTGACTCTGAAATCAAGACAATGTCGTTATCGTATAATAAAATTTGTACAATGGCTCCCCCAATTCCACTCTTGGACCACCATGCTGCTATATAAAGTCTACACTCTCATTAATGTATAGTAGGGGATAATGGGCACACTTGTTTTACTCCTATAGTGTTAACAAGGGGATCGAAAAGCCCTCTTGAAGATCTGACCCTACGAGATACCCGCTCGTATAAAGTATGAATCCCCCATAGAAGGTCATTCGTAACACCAAGATCAGGTAGCCATCTGAAGAGTCTCTCTCTAGGTACTGTATCGAATGATTTGCGAAAGTCCACAAAGAAGCAATGTAGTCTCCTTTTCCTCACTCGCGCTTGACCAATTAGACATCTGAGAGTAAAGATTTGGTCAATGGTGGAAGAGGCATGCCGAAAGCCAACCTCCTCTAGTGCTCAGAAGCTGGTTTGCTCAACAAGAGTGCTGATCTCCTTTTCAAGTATCGCTCCACACAGTTTGGCCAATATTGGGCCAATCACGATAGTTCAATAAGTGCTAGGATCCATCATATCCCTGGACGTGTGTTTTGTTCATGAGATCGGGAACCCCTCAACCAATGCTCGGTCGAAAAGGTGTGTAATGAGTGGTGCCAATACCTCTGTGCCATAAATAAGATGCTTGGCTTGTAAGTCGAACCGATCTCTGGCTCCTCCATGCAGTAGACGTGAGATAGCTCTTTTCACCTTCTTTTGTGTGAAGAAAGTGGAAATATTCGGACATGAGCTCTCTACTGTAGGTATCATTGACATGAACTATGTGCATATCAATGCCATCTCATTGGATCTTGGATGGGGGTCGGATGTCTCCTCTTGTGTAAATGATGCCATGCAACTGAACAATCCTTGCTCTTGAGAAAGTGGTACATGTCCCATTATTGGTCCTCCTCATATTTCCTCTGTTTAGGGCGAGAAAGCGACTGCATGTGGCATTGTGCTTATCTGTGTGTAATCTCTCCCAGAGCTTCATCAACGGAGGCATTGTTAGACACTATCATACTTGCTCTTCGGGGGTATGGTCCGAGTGCATGGAGAAAGGTATATGTATGTTGGGGAAAGCTTTGTATAGACGAGTCATGCAAGATAGATGTGATATGTGAGGTGAGTGTATCAAGAGGATTGTGTGAAATCGCATGAGAGTAGCTTTGAGCGAGGATGGTGTGCATAGACATGCGAAATCTTGTGTAAAATGTATGGTGGCATGTATATGTCGGGAGAGAGAGAGAGAGAGAGAGAGAGAGAGAGAGAGAGAGAGAGAGAGAGAGAGAGAGAGAGAGAGAGAGAGAGAGAGAGAGAGAGAGAGAGAGAGAGAGAGAGAGAGAGAGAGAGAGAGAGAGAGAGAGAGAGAGAGAGAGAGAGAGAGAGAGAGAGAGAGAGAGAGAGAGAGAGAGAGAGAGAGAGAGAGAGAGAGAGAGAGAGAGAGAGAGAGAGAGAGAGAGAGAGAGAGGGAGGGAGGGAGGGAGGGAGGGAGGGAGGGAGGGAGGGAGGGAGGGCCGGGGGGGGGGGGGGGAGGGAGGGAGGGGGAGGGAGGGAGGGAGGGGGGGGAGGGAGGGAGGGAGGGAGGGGGGGAGGGAGGGAGGGGGGGAGGGGGGGGAAGAGAGAGAGAAGAAAGAAGAAAGTCATATTAACGTCTTCTGGAGGCCAAACTTGGCCTATGAGACAAAAACCATGTACAAGTGTAGTAACCTTGTGTAGAGGATGAAATGAAATAAAAGGTATATCGCGACACAAAGATATATATAAGGCTGGAAAAGGATGGGAAGATGTGGCTCTGACTCCGGAGATAGTGGCCACCTAATACATGGGCGACATGTGAGTAAAAGTGTGAGTAAAACACCCTAGCTACCGGTGAATGGGTGGAGGTGAGTGTAGTATGTGGTACATCGGGGGTGGTCTGAGTGCCTCCTGAAGGAAGACAACCCATGGGGTGGTGGTGCGCCTATGCTCCATCATGTGGTCGTAGGCTGTCTTGATGCGTGAGATATCCCCCTGATATAGTTGTGGTCGATGATATCTGCCCATGCGTGGTCGGAGCCGTGCTCTCTGTGCTGCTGCCTGGTGGAGCGTGAGCCCTATAGATGGACCTCTCTGATGTAGCTCAGCTCGCTGAAAAACTGGGTAATGGTATGCAGTGTACTCACCCGTGGCTGATGTGTGGGCTGGAGTGACCGATCTCGCCTCTTGTATGCTGCTGCGAGGAAGCGTCCCAAGCGTTGCTGGTCTCCCATAGTCATGCATAACTGGAGTGACTCCTCTATCTGGAAATGTGCTCGTAGGTCTACATATGCCGGGCATCTGATAACAAAATGCTCCTCACTCTCTACCTCTGTCTCGCATAGTGGGCACCACCTCTCCTCACGGGGGACTCCCCTAGATTGACCCCTCTCAATTTCGAGCTGATGTGATGCAAAGGCTCGGGCAGAGAGAGAGAACTCGCGACAGAACTGAGATCGTGGCCAAGGGCAGCGGACGCACAAGGCAGGGGGGGCTTACGCGCGAGGTAGATGGAGGCCGATGAGGACAGGACAGAGGCAGACGGTGGCAAAGGGAAGAGGCTGAGGGGGGCCGGGGACGCAGGCGGTGGGACATAGCAGTGAGCTAGGGTTTCGGTGACAGGACAGAGCAGCGGGACGAGAGCTAGGGTTTTGGTGGCAGGAGCTAGGGTTTCGGTGACAGCGAGAGAGAGGGGGGGAGAGAGAGAGAGAGAGAGAGAGAGAGAGAGAGAGAGAGAGAGAGAGAGAGAGAGAGAGAGAGAGAGAGAGAGAGAGAGAGAGAGAGAGAGAGAGAGAGAGAGAGAGAGAGAGAGAGAGAGAGAGAGAGAGAGAGAGAGAGAGAGAGAGAGAGAGAGAGAGAGAGAGAGAGAGAGAGAGAGAGAGAGAGAGAGAGAGAGAGAGAGAGAGAGAGAGAGAGAGAGAGAGAGAGAGAGAGAGAGAGGGAGGGAGGGAGGGAGGGAGGGAGGGAGGGAGGGAGGGAGGGAGGGAGGGAGGGAGAGAGAGAGAAAGAGCCCTCAACATATCAATCAAATGTTGTTATATATGTATATACTATATCTTAGATTCTAATGGATATATATGTATTTGTAATGACACACAATAAAGTATTTGTGCTATCTTTATTTGTAGTATAAATGTCACAATATGTGTATATACTATAGGTTAGATTCTTACGGATATATGTGTATTCGTAATGATGCACCTTACACACCTTACCTTCATAGAGTTGTTACGGAGGGGATTCTCACTTTTTACTTCTGACAGGAAACTGACTTATGACGAGTAAAGAAAAATGTTTTTGATGTTTATCGATGTGGCTGATTTTTCTTTCAAAATAAAGTATGAAACACATGGATAACAATTAATACTTCATAAACATAAAACCTAACAAAAATATAGGTATTCGAATATGAAAATCAGTGCACACTGCAAACTCCAAAATACCATATCATATTATGTAAAGCTTGTTGCGAACTATCGAATCATGAAAATATAGTTAGAACTTAGAACGTAAACATAAGAGTGATCAATCATCGGCCGCCGCCTCATTATCATCATCAATATCAATCATCATTATCATCACCATCATGCGTAGATGAAGGATCCTCATCGACATGCACATATCTCTCAGTAATGGAGGTTATATAATTGAGAGGAATTTCCTCACCCTCTACACTCCTTTGCATTTGAAACAATCTTTCATCGTCTTGATCTTTTTCAATCATCTCCAAAGTAGCTTCTTGCATTTCAAAACCCTTCCCCTTTATCTTCATTGCAAGCCAAAGATTGGCATGAATATAAACCAATTTTTCGGTATTTTTTGGGAGAAGCTCACTCCTTTTTGTATGAATCAAAGAAGATGTGCTCCAATTTCTCTCACAAAGGAAGCATAAGTACCTTGTGAGGGAATTTGAGGAGCCAATGCTTGCAAATTGGGTGTATGCGCCCCAAAAGACTCCCACCACATCACACCATGATGCATTCTTTTTGGATCTTTAGCAAGTTGTCTTCCAAATGTGCTAGACATAGACTTGAAAACATGTAACTCATCAAATAATACACCTTGTTTATCAACATCATTATTTGTACATCTTTCTACTTCTCCATCCTTCTCAGGACATCTCTCTCTCCAAATAGGATGCAAAATATATGTTGCACAAAAGTTACAATCTTCATTGCTTGAGCCAAAACCAGCTTCATATATCTGATGTGTGTCATATTATATATGCATGTGTGTCGTTATATATATGCTATTATGTGTCATATTATATATATTTCATATGCAATGTTTTATATGTATGCATGTGTGGGCATGTAGCATATATGATGGAAATTGAGTATGTATGCATGTGTCATATTATATATATGTGTATTTATGCGTGTGTGTGTCATGTTATGTACATATATTATATATGATTAAATCTGAATTTTTAAATAAGAGATAATTTATTTATTTATTTTTTTAAACAACCATTCCGAATGCTGATTGGAATGCACGTTCTGTACGAAACGTTCCAAACGTTTCAATCGTGTTTGGAACGTGTCTTGATCCAACTATGTTTTCAGTCACTTGCCAGT
Organism: Ceratopteris richardii; assembly: GCA_020310875.1. NCBI lineage: Eukaryota > Viridiplantae > Streptophyta > Polypodiopsida > Polypodiales > Pteridaceae > Ceratopteris > Ceratopteris richardii. Next base: position 34,541,115 of record CM035408.1, on the reverse strand, counting down.
GCTCAAAGCAATCCCTTGCATAGTTGGTTTGGAACTCGTTCCAAACAACTTTTATGGTTCGGCGCTTTTGGTTCCGCACCAACGTTCCAAACAACGAATGGAACCTAAACTTAAAAAACAATACCCAGTAGTTTTTTCGATAGCGGCTTGCCTTAGGAGTCGGTGAGCTCTCTCTCACATGCCCACTCCAAAGACCATTAGTACATATACACTCATATATACATATATACATTCATGACTCGTTGCATTTTTTAATGCATCTATGATGTCACACAAAGCCTATGGTGCTATGTCACACATACTAAGTACTATCATATCACATAAAAGTTAAAACTCAGAGCATACATGCATGCATACATTCATAGTTACATACATACATACATGCATACACAGTGTGTGCATGCATGCATGACACAATGCACATTGAATGTATATACTTTACATGCATGTATGCACATAAATAAATAAATTAAGGGAAAATATATATATATATATATATATATATATATAATTATTAATTAATTAATAGGGTAACGTTCCATACCGTTCCATATCCTGACATTTGGTACGGCACCACGTTCCGTACGTGTACCGTAGGTGCCGTACCAAACGTTCCATACCACCTTGATCCCTTGCTCCAACTCTTGGTCCTCGAAAGTGCTCTCACAACCTCCTTGCTCATGCACGATGGCTCTACCAAACATAACTTTGGTTTTTATGCGAAATCCCCTTTTTTGAAATTTTTGAAGAGAATCTCCCTTACCTCAAGAAAATGGTGATCCTTCAAATTCCGTGAGGTTCTTCCTTTGAAAGATTTCTAGACTTGGTACACTCATTCTTTTTACTACATCTATTGCCTTAGATGAGGAGGATGAAGTACAAAAATCTGTTTTTGCACAAAATCACTCCAAAATCCAAGAGTGTGCTCACCAACACTTTCAACTCTTCTAAGTTTCAAATGCC
>CM035408.1:33892652-33895152 GCA_020310875.1 Ceratopteris richardii | reverse complement strand
AGCCTGCAAGGTGGGGCCCATAGAAAAACCAGGTCAGTTTCAGAAACTGTAACTTGCGTTGTGTTCGGCGACACATATATTCCAGATTCAAAATTTCAAGTGATTCCGTGTACTGTTGATACACGAAAACTGTGTTTTTCTGAGATCGAACTGTCACGTCATAGTGCGACAGTGTTCAAGAAGAAGTGCTGCTTGTTGTGTGTTGTGGTGTTGTGAATTGTTGCAGAAATGGCAAATGCAGATGGAATGAGTTAGCTTATGAGCGATAAGCTGGACAAGAACAACTTCCTCAGAATGACAAATTTCCTGATGGGAAAAGGCTACTAGAAGTACATCGAAGGAGAGAATGAAAATGCTCCACAACTACCAGAAAGGAATTGGACTGCAGAACAGTTAAGAGCATATGAGGAATGGAATCAAGGAGCACGAAAGGTAATGTATTGGCTATATGTTAGCATACAAGATAGCATGATTGAACACATACAGGATGCCAAGACTCCAAAAGAGGCTTGGAACAGTTTGGTCACTTTGTACGAGACCAATACAAAGGCACGGAAATTGCAACTCAAGAACAAGCTGCATACATTGGAGAAAAAGAGCATGTCAATAAGTGACTACACTCTAAAAGTCAAAAGCATATGTGAGTCACTTGCATCTATTGGCGTGAATGTAGATGATGATGATAAGGTGGAAGTGTGCCTTCATGGTTTAGGAGCTGCATATAAGCAGTTCAGAACTTCTATACAAACCAGGGAAAATATTCCGAATTTTGTTGATTTGGTCTCTATGCTGATCATTGAAGAAAAGAATCTTGGTGAGGATTCAAACTCCCAAGGAAAGCCCAGTTCTGAGCAGGTATTCTACTCTGGCAGAGGAAGAGGTAGAGGTAGAGGTTTTGGAAGTGGAAGAGGAAATAGTAACCAAGACCAAGGTCAACAACAGAATCATGCAAGAGGAAGAGGACAGTTTCGAGGCAGGGGGAGCCAAAGAGGTCGCAGAAATTTCCAAAGAAATGATTCAGGTAATGATAGTAAAGGATGCTGGAATTGTGGTAAACATGGACACTTTGAACGTGATTGCAGGTTAAAGAATCAAAATAACAGAAGGCAGCAAAACAAATATGCATCCACAAGTGCAAATGATTCTGAGAAGCTGTTTATGGTTCAACATCACATGATGAATACGATGTCTGCTAGTATTTCAAAATCGAATGATAATATCTGGTATGTTGATTCAGGTGCTTCAAATCACATGACCAGTCATGCAGAATGGTTTAGTAGTTTGCAGAAAATGCTAGTTCCTGGATATGTTGAAACAGGTGATGACACATCGCATCCTATTGAACATACAGGAAACATAGCATTGTCTATGGAGGACGGAAAGGTAAAACATCTCGCTGATGTGCTGCATGTTCCAAATATAACGAAGAATCTGGTTTCTATTGGACAAATGGTTGACCAGGGATTACAAGTCAGGTTCAATGCTGATGGATTATATGTAGAAGAGTACAAGCAGGATGGACGATTGGTTGCCAAAGGAAACAAAATTGGTAGGATGTTCACCTTAAATGTGAAGATTCCTGAAATGAATGCTGCCATGTTTGCGAAAGGTGCAGGAGTTATTGCAGATATAGAGATATGGCACAAACAGATTGGACATGCAAACTTGCAAAGGCTGAAACTGATGCAGTCAAAGGAGATTGTCCATGGACTACCAAATTTCAAAGTTGTGGAAATGCAAAAGGTATATGCAGCATGTCAATTTGGTAAACAACCAAGAGCATCATTTCCACATGACAAGCATGTTAGTGAGAATGTACTAGAAGTAGTACATACAGATGTTTGCGGTCCAGCAAAGACCACATCTATGGGCGGTTGTAGGTTTTATGTTACTTTCATTGATGAACATACACACAAAGTATGGGTATATTTCATGAAAGAGAAGAGCGAGGTGTTTACTCACTTCCAGAATTTTAAAGTTATGGTGGAAAAGCAGACAGGGAAGTACATTCAAACATTAAGATCTGATGGAGGAGGTGAATACATGTCAAATGAGTTTAGCAATTTTCTAAAAAATCATGGAATTCGGCGTTAGTTTTCATGCAGGTACACACCACAACAGAATAGTGTTGCTGAACGCAAAAATAGACATATTGCAGAAATAGCAAGAGCCTTGATGGCTGAGAAGAATATGCCTCATTGTTATTGGGCAGAAGTTGTGCATACTGTTGTATACATCATGAACAGAACTCTGACTGCTGTTGTACATCAAGTTACGCCTGAAGAGAAGTTTACAGGTAAAAATCCAAACTTATCACATCTGAAAGTTTTTGGTTGTATTGCATATGTACATGTTCCAGATGAGTAAAGGACGAAGCTTGATCCGAAAGCAGAAAAATGTGTCTTCATCATTGGATATTCCCTTGAGCAAAAGGGGTACAAATGTTATAACCCACTCACACGACAGGTGAAGGTGAGCAGAGATGTGGTATTTGATGAAA
>CM035408.1:33768691-33863691 GCA_020310875.1 Ceratopteris richardii | reverse complement strand
AAATAACGGCCAGATGGAGAAGAGATTTTTAACCGTTCACGGTGTAAAATAACATGACACTGAGCAGCAATGGCCCCAACCATGTGCTTCTACAACCAGCTCAACCCCAAGTAGTAAAAATAGTTACTTACAAATTCTAAAAGCCCATACAGAAGGAAAAGAAACAGCCACCAACCCTTAATTCTGGGATTGCTAGCTCCAACAAAAAAAAAAAAAAAAAAAAACTAAAAAAAACCCCGAAAACAAACAGAAATAACCATAAACTAGTAATGCAAGGACAGGTGTAAACATGCTAGGGAAAATTACAACAATATACATTAACAAAAAGGATCTCCATAACATGTCACAAGTAGATTCTTGCTTGCATTAAAAATTAAATCATGAATATCTCAAACTCTACAGGGCAACAACCTGCAAAGTAGAAGATAAGCCCAGAAACAACCAGATAATCCATGTAGATTCGTAGAAAATAAGTCCAAAAACAACCAGGAAATCAATATACTTGAAGAAATATCCATGTGGAGAGGAACATAGGAAAACTCTATATGGCAACATGCAAAGTAGAAGATGAGTCTTGAAATATAGGAAATCCATATACCTGAAAAAATATGTATAGGGAGAGGACATAACACATATACAGAAACTATCAAATAAAGGTGACACATGGATGAAGACAACAAGAAGTCCAGTACACACATCCCCATGAAAGTGTTAATGATGCTCCTTGAGGTCGTGTTACTCCTTCATGAGGAAAATGCATAAGGATCCACTCATCCCTTGCTAACTGCATGACTGGGAACACCCAGAACTACAGACACAGCATGCACATACCTCTATGTTTTTGGTATGTGCATGCAAAAAGAAAGAGATGGGAGCAGAATAACATCAAGAAATCTAGTAAGATTAACAAAACTGAAAGATATCATGTCAGCTGTTACAACCTGGTTATTAATGAAGGCACCTCGAATTTGAGGAGGATCATCCAGTGCAAGCAAACTCCCAGCAGTCTTGCCAGGAACAATTTTATATGACACAGGATTGCCAACCTTTGTTCTCTTCTTTGGATTGATAACTACGTAGTCAGCAGGCTTGAAGAGGCTAAGCTTAACTTTGCCATCATCTTCAGACTTCGCTACTAGCTGCTGCACACCCCAATAGCTCTTTCTTAAAGATGTGCCATCAAGAGTTTTCTTCCTTATCATCTTATTCTGAACAAATGAATTATCTGTGCCATCCACATCCAAGTCTAAGTAGAAAGTGATGAAATGATCATGTATTACTCCAATAGTTTTCTCTGCTAGCATCGTCCCATATAGCTCCTCATTAGCTTCTGCTGCTTCACGTATGCTGTCATGTGAAGTTCCTTTCACCATCAGAATTCCACTCATTCCAACCTGCAACCCATCCAAAACTCCCATTTAATCAACAATACTTAACCACATAGATAGAACATCACTATAACACCCACATATACGCACTAATAAATACATATCTGTGAAATGAATAATGAATTACTTTTACTCTAATCAATCCATCAGTCTGGAATTCCCAGTCAAGTATATAATCATAATTAGCCACTGAAGCAATGACTCGGACCACCAGAGTAGTCTTGGGTCTGGATTCCCGTATCTACAAACATATGCCAAAAATAGCTTATCAAACTTTGAAATCAAAGCACATTCAATCAGCAGCACAGAGACCTCAACAGAAATAAATGGCATCACCTCCCTATCAGATATGGGGCTTTCTGTATGGCGCCATGCAACATCACCTGCATAACTTTCATAAATGCAAAGCATATTAGGTCTTACGTAAGGCTTCCCATCTGCATCGACAAAAATCCCATCCATATAGTATGCATTTCGTGGGCAGTCATTTAGAGGTTCAAGAGACATGCACTGCAAGCCAAATCCATATTCTCCGGCATCCATGTAAGTCTTGAAAAACCACCCCTCTGTGGGGTCCATATAGGGTACAAAAAGCTCTGAGGCGAAACCCTTGTAAAGGACACTCCGTAAAACATCAGTCTCTGGATCTCTTATAGATGCTTGAGAAATGATAACACCTGCCCTATAGTCTGGTTTGACATGGAACTCCCAGTTCGCCCATTTGACATAATGTCCATCCACAGAAAAACTGGGACCATCTGGCTGCTCCAACGAGATTGTATTCAGTGGCTTTAGCATTGGACCTCTCTGAGCTGACAGTGAAAAATCTGTTCCTTCAGCTTTGGGCAAAGGCACATGATCATGCTCGATAAACTTGACAATCTGCCAATAACCAGAAATTATTTTAAGAAACTTACTAGCATGAACACATTTGATCTGGCAGAAAGAGTGGTTTCCTATTGCGAAGAAACTCAAAAATAAATCAGAACCATGAGAGCCCTCTACAGTATATATAGATAAATCAGAACCTTGAAAGCCCTCTACAGTATATATAGATAAATCAGAACCATGAAAGCCCTCTACAATATATATATAGATGGAATACAGCATTAAGAATATGCCAGATCAATTTGATTCATTCTTTTGTCAGCAATTCAAAGATGTGCCAATGGACCAGTCTTTCTACATTTCAGTCAGTCTAGAAATATGCATGCAACTTCATTACTGGGAAAAATCCCTCTAACTGCCTCTGACACCACAAGTTCAGCAGTTAATGCAAAGCAATACTCAGACACCATGTCACACTATCTCCATCATGTCTTATAATTTAAAAAAATGAGAGAAGGTCCTATTCAAAAGAAAATTCAAAGCTCCATGTAACATAAGCAAGCCAAGACTCGAGAGAAATTAGTAAAGTTAATTATGGTGTGAATAGAACAAAAAAGACAGTTGAATGTCAGTCATGAATTAACTTTCCATATCGTCCATGAACAACAAAAAGCAAAGAAAGGTGCAAAAAGTTCACAAAAGGAATCAAAATTTTCAAAATAGAAAGAAAAGAAAAACTCGAATACCTAATTCCCACGTTTTCTCCCAAAAATATTCAAGAAAGTCCTCTCGCTTCAACCTCTTTCGTCATTTACGTGATAGAATTTAAGCACAGCCCAAGAAACCCAGCTTGTGAGTAAAACTCAGATTCACTCCCATTAGAGGCAAGCTCTGAAGAGATCGTTTCAACCATAACAGAAACGAAAGAAAATAACGAGCCCTTTAGAAGTTAAAACAGCTTCATCATAAACTACTGTTTTACGAAGTAAAGAAGGTTGACCTTTTTCATGTTCATGTCCACGACCATGGTAATGCCTTCAATGGGTCGCATATAGTAGTTACTCGTACCACCAGCATAGTAGCACTGTACCTTAATCAACCTCTTTCCCTCCTCTTCTTTAACATTATACCAACCACTAGAGAGGGGTATGCAAGAGACCTCCTCTTTGTCCAATTCCCTGCTCTTCAGGGCCTCCAAAAATTCAGTATGTTGCAAGGGAAGAGCGCTAGCAGTGTTCATATCATCAAAATTTAAAGTGGGTGTGCCCGAGCCGTGATGGGGCTCCACACTTTCGACAATATGATGTGTGATGTCAACGACAAATCTGTAAATGGCCACATCTATCCGGAGAATTACGGATGCTTTACGTGGGAGCATAGGGTCTCCTGTCTTCCATGTAAGCACATCCTCCTTGTCGGGCTCTTCCAATGACACCCCGTGCAGAAAGATGTTTGGCTTACTACCCCCTACTTTCCGTATAAGCTTTGCATGCTTACCTTCTGCTAGGGAAATGGAAGAGTTCAGGACAAGAGCATGAACACGAGCAATCTCAGAGAAAGTGAGGGGATCGAGCGGATGCTGGGGAAACACCAGCTTGGCCTGCTCTGTCCGAGATCCCTTCTCGAAGATCTTGTATCCGAATAGGTACGAACGCTCTCGGCAAGAAGCGAACCATCCAGGGCATCTAGAGAAGCTCGGTTGCCTAAACCACACCTGCAACAATAGCACCAATACCACTGCTAAACAGCAGAAGACAGCAGAGCGGAGATATTTCATGGTGTGCGTTGCTTGCAGTAAACACAAAGACTAGCAATGATTCTTAATATGTACTGCTGTGGGGCATTAAGGAGGCGCAACTCCTCATAGAGTAAGGCTGCTGACTCTAGACTCCGACCATAGCTGCCATGGATATCGAACGAGATGATCGAATAGCTGTTCAGCGAAGAGGGGTCAGAAATGGAAGGTGACTGACACGAAGCAGATGGACATCTGTGGCCAAACAAGGGCAAACCAGTCGGGGAAGTGAGAACATCAGCAAAGCAAGAGTTCAAGAACCGAACGTAGCTGGATGGCACAAGCTTCACTTCTTGATTGACGAATGACGAATGCCGATATAGAAGTGACACTGAAGGGAGCTCGTTCATTTCGAGGCATCTTCTGACGCATGTGAAAAATCTTCTTTTTCTGCTTCTTTGACCAAGCAGGGCTAGAGTTGGGCCCGGAGGAGAGAAGGTCTTCGTCGCTCGCAAATTCGTCCACCATAATTCCTGTTTTGTTTAGGCAGCTCCAATTTCCTTGATCGTTACTCTTCCTGTCAGCAGAAATTTGTCTTTTATATGGCGAGCTGGATGCTGCTATTTAGTATTATCTCTTATGAGCTGCAAACTTGAATAACCGGCCGCAAATAATTCTGATAAGATTCTTCACTTTTAGAATGTACTATTTTTTAATTAGCCAAGAAATTTTCAAATTTACAAATTTCAACAAGATTCACATCATCAAAGTTTTTTTTTTTTGAGAGTTCAATGAATTGGAAACACACTCTCACACGTGACCTCGTAAGGTAGAGCCACTTATTTTTGAGAAATTCATAGATATGTTCAGCCACGACTAGCCGCTTATTTTTGAGAAATTCATAGATATGTTCAGCCACGATTTGAACTCACGACTTCCTCTCAGAGATTCAAGACATCCCAACCACTAAGCTACAGGGGCTTGTACTCAAAGAAGAATTCTTCATTATAGCTATTATTTTTCATTTAAATGGAGGTTGTTGAAGCCTACTCCCTAAATTTTAGATTTGAAAAAACTTGAAAGAACAACTATACAAGATGAATGAGCATAGTACCCATGAGAATAATACCCATAGGATGACTCTTATCCCATAGAACAGAGGTTACCCAAGAGTTTACAATGGCTCAAAGGCTTCAATTGGTTTAACTAGATTTTGAAAGAACAAACATGAGCGATGACATAGAAACAATACTAGAACTCTACATCGTTAACCTAAAGCTTAAATCGATAAGACTTGAATAAAATTCGAAAAAAAATGTGTGTTCACATTGGGCAGAGCTGAAAAATCTTAGAGGTTTTTTAAGTGTAAGAAGAAGGTTTGGATAATATTTGTGTGTTCATAGCTAAATTAAATGACACTTATCTGTTTAATTTAGACTTGAGTTAATGAGAAACTCACACACATGAGACCTTCCATGGTTCACACATAGGAGTTATGTTAGGTAATAGGTGAAATGTAAAACTTAAATTTTTATGTTCATGCTTGCTGGCTCAACTAGCTGATTACTCCGCATCTCAAGGTTGGTAGGAGGGTTCAACCCTCACAAGCTTTAGGGGGACGTGCCTCATCTTTTGTGATAAGATGTATAAAAAATATCCATTTTGAGGTAGTGTGGGCCTTTTGGCACTCGTTCAATCTAGACCTTCGAACTACCTGGCTCAAACGAGTCTTCCTAGGGTCGTTCTTTCCCCAGTTTTACCTTAGCAAGTTTTCAAGTTCTGTAATCCTAGTCATGCTAGGCATATAACCCCTCCTTTGTGGGATATGGAGGATCCCATGAATGTTATGTCTACTTTGACAATTCAAACTTAACCGAAAGAGTAGATCTCTCTTATCGAACTTCCTTATCAAAAAAATAAAAAAACCTAAATCTTTATTCACTTTCAAACACCATAAAATGTTTGTCTTAGAAAACAACAATCTTACGAGTAAGTGATATGTGTGTTAGGCTGGTCGATTGGGCCTATCATCTCTTAAGGCAGGGGTGAAGGTTCAACCCCTCCCTACGACTGTTATCTTTGGGTAGTTCTTTCCATGTGTCACCTTTGGGCAACCTTTTGTGCATAATTAATCATTTCTATTTTAATCTTATATTCCAAGATTTTTCTCATATCTTGTTTTCATAAGTTTCTAAAATCTTGTTTCTCATAACATTTTTTTTTTCATAACTTGTTTTCACAACGGAGTCTAATTATTTCTTTGTGACACTTCAACATAGTCGGTCCTACTCGGAAAAAACATTAAAAGAAAAAAAAAAAGAAAGATATTGACAAAAATGACTTTGTATTGCTCCTCTTGCAACTTTGTATTGTCCTCATCCTACGCCTTTAATAATCTACTTGAGAGAATATATTTTTCATCGCCTAGGAAAATGGAATCTTCTATTTTTATGAGACAATAAATAATATTGTTTATGTATTATAATGGGATATTTTTATATGAAGAAAATTGTGTCACAAGTTGAGGGAGAACCTCCCATGACTTTGGAGATGATTCATTGTACATGAACTTGGAATCCTCCACAACAAATATTTGGGAATAAAAATATCTCATTATAGTATTGGAATGATAACATAGTAAGGCTCATAAGCCTACAAAAACAAATATATATGTCTATGTAAAGAACAATCCAAAAGAATGATGGACCACAAGTAGTGTCTGAAGACTATCTGTTATAAAAAAACTCTTCAAGGTGTATCAAGGTCAAATTACTTTAGAAATTCTCAATTCCCCTAGCAAGGAGAGATGACATGTTCCTCAATGGGGTTTCTATGTTCCTCTCAATGAGCTGACACGTGGGGCCAAAGGACAACAATTAACATGTTAGGGAAGGTAGTAGAGATCCTATCCATCTATCGCTAAGCATGATCAATCAATCATTATGTGTGGCAACAAACCTGTTGTTGGCAAGACCCTTCAAGTTTTCTTCCTTTTAGATGTAAACACATAAAAACCATCTCTTAAGATAACTGCACCCTTTTTTATAAAAAGTCTTTCTTTTTTATATTATAAATATATTAGTCTTTTAGCATGTATCCTCATTTTGAATCTTGAGGATTCATTTTTTATTTCACTTATATGTCTTAGGATATCTTTTGATTTAGCTCATGTGATTTTGCTTTTCTTTTTTTCCACATGTCTTTTTGAAATCCCCCTTCTCCTCTTCTATAAAAGGGGAGGCACTTGTTGTATTATGGATCCCTTGGCCAAGGCCTTGTGACCTCTATGTTGAATAGAACGGACGTTTCATTTGGTATTCATTTGTCTCTTTGTGTGCATGGTGTTGATCCTAGTATGTAGGTTAGCATTTGGGGTTTGCATGTGTGAGCTTGCTCACTCTTGCTCTATGTGGTGTTGGTCTTGGTGTCTTTGTCCACGAGCATGGGTGTGTTTGTTGCTTGCACTTCTTGCAAGTCCATGGAAGAAGCTCTCACTTCCATGTGAACGAGTTTGGATCGATTACTCCCCTATTCTCCACAGAATTTGATGGCATTTCCGGAGATGTTCGACTTTTAACTATCGAGTTTCCCCAAGCTTATCGTGCCTACATTTCGTAGGATGTGCCTGACACTTGGATTGAGTAATGGATCTATTTGGCTGTCTCTTGGCCTTGGGTACCACCTTATTTCTTCATTCTTTAGTTTAAGTTCTAGTTCATTTATGTTGATTGAACGAGAAACCCCCCTTCTCTCTCACTCTTTTCTCTAGTTCTATTTGTATGAAACATAAATAATATGTTTTGTGTATTAGAATGAGATATTTTTATAAGAAGAAAATTGTGTGCACAAGTTGTGCAAAAAGACTAAAAAATGATTGAGGAGAATATCCCATGACTTTGGATTCCTCAAAAAGACATTATTTAGATTCCTCCGAAAGAAATATTTGGATATAAAAATATCTCATTCTATATGTCTATGTAAAGAACAATCCAATCAAATCATGTGTTTTGTCTACCTATCATTTTCTTTGGAGGCATCGCCGAAAAGAAGATTTTTCTTTCATAAGTAGGTGTGAAAGGACACTATATACATTATTGAATAAACTTTCGTTTATTATCTGTTATAAAAAAAGTTATTGAGTGTGTATCAAGGTCAAGTTACTCTTACAATACTCAATTCCCTTAGCAAGGAGAGCTAGCATGTTCTTCAATGGGGTCTTTATGTTCGTATCATTGATAATAAAGAGATCCTTTCTATTTTTACTCCTTTCTTTCTTCACACACACATGTATATACATACATACACACACACACACACACATATATATATATATATATATATATATATATATATATATATATATATATATATATATATATATACATATATGTGTGTATGTATATGTATGTATGTATGTATGTGTGTTTCTTCACACACATATATATACATACACACACACACACACACACACATATATATATATATATATATATATATATATATATATATATATATATATATATATATATATATATATATATATATATGTATGTATGTATGTATGTATGTATGTATGTATGTATGTATATATGTATGTATGTGTGTGTGTAGAGAGAGAGAGAGAGATTGTTGGCAGTACATGCCAGAGGCATTTATGTAGAGGCAGCATGTAGTGAGTTGGGGGGGCTAGACACTTCATTTTTTTTCAAGAAATATACTTCATGATATTCTCTTCAAACTTCAAACAGTGATTATTATCACTCTTGTAACATATGTACAATAAAACACCCAACTTTGTATTTAGTTGCTCCATTTTGTGCAAGCCATGGAGTCCCCAAGCTTGAGAAGCCTAGGTAGAATGATCATACCAATTTTGATCATTTTAAGACTTCATTTGGACCCCCAAATTACCCTACCAACCTATTTTTTAACTATACCGAACACTAGATATGAAACTGGCCAAAACTAGTCTAGAATCTATAAAAAGAGCTAGAGAGCTCATTTTTGGGGGTAGCTAGTGAGAGCTTGTGTTGGCAACTTAGAGATTAGAGCTACTTTTGAGCTTGTAAGAGCGTTCTTGAGTAATAGAGCTAGTCGATGACTTTCCATTGCTTCTCTCTTGTCTCTACCGTGTGCGTGCCTATATGTGTGTGTGCATTCTCATGCTTCTCACCTTCACCTTCACTCACTTCATATGTTCACGTTCACTCACTTCATACGTTCATGATTTTCATATCACTACTATCTCTTCTGTGGATTGACAATTAAGGAGGTAGAACTTCTTAGCATGGAGCTTATCGTAGCCTAGAACAACACCAAATTTGGCACCATTGTCGGGGATCAAGTTCTAGGACGAACGCTTGATGGTAAGAGTATAGTGAGAATTGGCATTGGAAGATAAATAATTTCAGTTTTGGTTGTTGTTTTTGCATTGTTTTTAGTGTTTTTCACCTCCCCTAAACTCCCTTTTCATCCTCATATCATCTCACATCCCAAAAAAATTTAGAAAATTCACCATATTCATCTATTCACTCCATGTTGCTCATTTGCACATATGAGAGAGAGACAAAGAGCTCTTGAGCAAGTACATGTTTGTGTGTTTTTGAAATTTTTTGCAAGAAAAGCACTCTAGTACAACAGGGAATCTCTCATAAATCTGCAACTTTTTGCCATCTTTGCCATGTGTCTTAGACCATCGCAATGGTCTGAGAACATCATCTTTTTTGGATTGCATCAATGACACAGTGTACGGCATCCTTGTGCATACACAAATCCATAGGCACAATTGTAAAATTCTCATTTTGGTGGACCATCATGATTGGCTCACACCATCACGATGGGGTGTCACCATCGCGATTGGCTCACACCATCACGATGACGCGACCGAACCATCGCGACAGGCTCATGCCATCGTGACGGTTCAAGTGGACCATCGCGACGATCTAAGATCATCGCGATGTTCCAGATATACCATCACGACGATCACGCGGCCCACTTTGCACCATTGTGATTGGCTCATGCCATCGCGACACCTCGAGACCCATGTGTCATTGTACCATCGTGATGGTTCACTTGACCTTTGAACATCACGACGATCGGCCACACCATCATGATTGGCTCATGCCATCACGACGGCTCATCTTACTTGGACCATCGTGACGCCTCGAACATCATTGACCATCGGGACGACTCTTTAAATTCAGAACATCACGATGACTCACCTACATCAGACCATCACGATGATATGATAGATTGGACCATCGCAACTATGCACACATAGCGACCATTGCGATGACTCATTTCCTGCGGACCATCCCGACGGTTTGAGATGATCGCGATCCTTGCACACCATCGTGATGGTTCGCCTAGAACACAAAAAAATTAGGGTTGAATTTTGTCAATATCAAGGCCAATTTGAGTGATTTGTGCATCTTAGGGGCTCCCTATCTTATAATTGAGGAGATCTTGTTTGTCTGTTATAACCCCCGAGAGCTTGAACGTTCATAAGTTTCTCATATGATGTCTATTTTTGGAGCTCTAGAGCTCGTTGGAAAGCTCATTTGAAATCCTACGTGACCTCAATTTATTTTCTTAAGAATAGTTTGTTGATATTTAGTTAGGACAAATTGAAGTTGACCCTTCTGTGGGATTAGGAAACCAAAGGGGCACCTAAGGATTTCACAAGGAGAAAAAGGACCCTTAAAAGTGTATAAATCAGAGTGCATGTTCATTAAGGCTAAAAGTTGGTCTAAACTTTGGATTTTTATAGGAATATTAAGGATCATCCTAGGGCATCCAAAGCAAGGCAAAAGTCAAGGCAAGCAAGGCTTGGGAAGCATACCTTCTTGGGCACTAGAGCATTCAAGGAAGTTGACTTGAGGTTGGAAGAACTCTGCAAGAGAACAAGGATTACGACCACCACATGATAGAGAGATGACTCTCCTCCCAACCAAATGCCTCTATATATAGCTCTCTCCAGGGGACTGCCTTCTTGGGCAGGTGGATACTAACCATCCATGTGTCGGCCATGTAACTGCATATGTGCCAAGTGTCCTAGTTAACTCAAGTGGATGCTTCTAGAAGGCTCTAGATCTCTTTGGGCACAATACTCTCCCCATGTCTCCCATGGGGATTGAACCCAAGACCTCCTCCTTCACATCCTTGAGACTTAACCACTAGGCTAAATGGATCACTTGTTCACAACACTAAATGACCTTCTAGTAAGTCTAAACTCGAGATCTTTGGTCATACACATGGATGACCAAATGGTGTCCGATTTAAGATCTGTCTGAACCGGTCGGATCCTTAGATCATAGACTTACTTTGTTACATTCTTCCCCCCTTGGAAAATATTTTCGTCCTCAAAAATAGAGCTATATATCTACTGTAGGCAACCCCCGAGCCTCATGTTCTAAAACTGGAAGAACATGGTCATGTTCTAAAACTGGAAGAACATGGTCATGTTCTAAAACTGGAAGAACATGTCTCATCTCTGTGGTGACATCCTTTTCCAAATGATTCAAAACACAGTCTCGCTTTGCACTTTGATAAACTGGTCAAAGTACAAAGTAGTGAATGAATAATAAGGGTGGATCTAAAAACATCCCTAGCCAATTCATAGTTTCTCGATATGCGATCTAGAAACAATCATGTGAACTGGGTGGATTCAAATTACTTGTCCATTTCTAGGCATGACTGGTGCATGGACTTAGTAACAAAGGTGGGATTCTTATCCCTCGCAAGACTTTGAGAACTCTTGATTCACTTGAATTTGTTTTGGAGAACTTGAAGTTTGGTTGTCCCAAACATCTAACTTAGATGTTTGTACAATGGTTTACTCTGATCCAATAGTTACTTGATTTTTTCACATGACTGGAGGACTACTTTGTCCAAATGAGTTTAAAAATCCTATGTAAACTACAGGAGAAAGTTTACCACTTTCTTTGAGTCAACATACTATAACTTTGACCAATTCAAATGCAAATGAAATTGTCCAACTTAGGACACTTTTCTCAAAGACTTGAGCTAAAGTTCTTGGGAATTGTTGATCTTCTGAGCAATTCCTAACTTCTCCATTCTAGAGTATACTGGACTCTAGGAAATCATTTATGCTATAACTTGAAGCAACTCAAACGAATAAGTCAATCTTGAACTTATCATCTTTCGATGTTTGCTCTGATACCAATGCAAGAGAACAAGGATTACGACCACCACATGATAGAGAGATGACTCTCCTCCCAACCAAATGCCTCTATATATAGCTCTCTCCAGGGGACTGCCTTCTTGGGTAGGTGGATACTAACCATCCATGTGTCGGCCATGTAATTGCATGTGTGCCAAGTGTCCCAGTTAACTCGAGTTAACTCAAGTGGATGCTTCTAGAAGGCTCTAGATCTCTTTGGGCAAAATACTCTCCCCATGTCTCCCATGGGGATTGAACCCAAGACCTCCTCCTTCACATCCTTGAGACTTAACCACTAGGCTAAGTGGATCACTTGTTCACAAGACAAACTGGCCTTCTAGTAAGTCTAAACTCGAGAGCTTTGGTCATACACACGGATGACCAAACGGTGTTTGATTTAAGATCCGTATGAACCGGTCAGATCCTTAGATCATAGACTTACTTTATTACAAACTCTCAACCCCCTCAGTTAATTGCTAGCTTAGGCTAAGTGCCCATAGCATTGTTGGTTGAATTAGGGCAACAATATGAACGATTCAAGTGCAAGAGCATTAAATTTTCAAGTCCAAGTGTAAGAAAAAGAGTGTGATAATGAGAACTTAAACATACAACGAAAAGACGATTTCCTGACATACATAAAAACAAAACAAGTGATTGAAAACAAAGAAGTAGAAGTGACCTAGACACATATTGAGTGGTCGAGGGAGATAAATTCGTGAACCTTAGATCAGGAAAGCACATAGGTAAGCCAGATCGACAAAGCCTTAGGTCATCAGAAGCAAGCATCAAAACTACAACACACTCTTGGCTCAACAATTGAATAGCTATCCATATGATTTGAGCTCAAAGATAAGTGAGTTTGAAATGGTTCATAGCATGGAGAGACCAAAAGGAGGGTTAAGTGTAGCTTACTTAGAAAGACAATAAGGATCCTACATGACCTAGTTAGAATATGTCTGAACCAACCAACAGCTTTGAAGTACTCCACATTTTTCCTCTTGTGAGTGATTCATTGGATTGGAACATCTGGTGGTTAAATTCGAGAGAGATGCCTACTTTGACAAGGAAGGAATGATGTATATTATAGCTAATCAGCCTAACCTCATTAATGAGTTTGGTGTAGTCATACCCGAGATGGCAGCAGGAGCCCAAGGGCAGAACCATTAGGAAACGAACTGAGGACACCTAGAGGGAAATCGATATTGACAAGGATGTTAAACCCAGAATGGATCCATTAGGATAATAGAAGCAATGATTTATTCTTGAATAAGGACACTGATAAAGCATTTCGGAGGTATAGAATGGAACATCAAAATGAAATAGGCTGAATCACCATTTACAAATTCAAAGACTCTGATACTCTTGGAAAGGTAGTATACTTGGACAACACGTGAGAGCGATTGTTCGTAGTGTTGGTGTTGGAGTTAGACGTCTGCGGAAGCACGCGAACAGCACAAGGAAGAAGAAGAAGCTTGGAGCACAACACACACGACTGAATGTATTACTAGAGAATGTACAAAGATAAGTAGCCCATTAGGGCAATAGGCGTATATACAAGCCGGGGGAAAAAAACCTCCTAAAGAGGGAAAAAAGTGCCCCGGCGGTCCTAGAGTGTTCACACACATCACTACCTAAATATATCAACAAATCCCCCCTGGAAGTGATGCGGTGAACAAGGAGCTGGCACTCATGTATAAGGAAGTGCCGAGCTATGTGGAAATCACTCCACAAAAGGAAGTAAGCCCAAAGCTTTGCGGAAAGCTTCAAACTTCTCCCTAGGCAGAGCCTTCGTGAAAAGGTCTGCAATGTTCTCCTACGTGGGCACATATGCCAAGTTGATCTCCCCAGCAGAGAACCTCTCCCTGACATAGTGATAATGCACCTCAATGTGCTTAGTGCGAGCATGGAACACAGGGTTCCTCGCAACTGCCAATGCGCTCTGACTGTCAGTGAAGATGGTGGTGGCAGAAGACTGGCCAACACCCAAATCAGCCATAAGGCGTCTGAGCCACACACACTCAACAGTCGCTGTGAAAGCTGCCCTATACTCAGCCTCACAACTGGAAGTGGCCACAGTAGGCTGCTTCTTGCTCAACCAAGATATACATGAGCTACCAAGCATGAAGCAAAAACCACTGGTGGACACACGAGTGTCATAGCAACCAGCCCAATCTGAGTCAGAAAAAGCATGCAAATCTGGCGGTAGTGATCCCCCCTTGGGATAAAACAACCCAAGTAGCCGAGTACCACTCAAGTAGCGAAAGATGCGCTTAACCGCTTTCCAATGCGTGACTCCTGGGCAATGCATAAACCTGCTCATCTGTGAGACAGCAAACTGAATATCTGGCCGAGTAATGCATAAGTAAATCAAGCATCCAACGGCCTGCTGATAGAGAACAGCATCAAATGCATCTCCAGCATCATGAAGACTCAATCGTAAACCTGTCTCCATAGGAGTGGCAATAGGCTTACAGTCTTCAAGGCCAAAACGCTGCAATAATGTGTCAATATATTTCGTTTGACACAAAGCCATTCCACCATCAACTTGCATAAACTGAATGCCCAAATAGTGATGCAAATGCCCCAAATCAGACATCTCAAATGAGGCATGCAAATCAGCCTTGAAATCAGCAATATGCTTCTCAAGAGGACCAGTGAGCAGCATGTCGTCTACATAGACAACAATGATCAGAAGCACATCATTAGCACGCTTAACATATAAGGTGCTTTCAGTTGGACTGTTCTCAAAACCATGTGCAATCAGATAGGCATGTATTTTCTCATACCAAGCACGTGGTGCTTGCTTTAAACCATATAACGCCTTCTTTAACCTGCACACCTGGTTTTCATGCCCTTTCTGCACAAAGCCACGGGGCTGAAAAACATACACTTCTTCATGCAAGTCACCATTCAGAAATGCTGTTTTAATGTCCAACTGATGTACATTCCAACCATGATGGGCTGCAAGTGCACAAATGCTCCGAACAGTAGTCATACGGCATGTAGGTGCAAAGGTCTCATCAAAATCAATGCCTCTTTCCTGCGCATAACCCTTTGCAACAAGCCTAGCCTTATACCTGTCAACTGTACCATCAGGTTTACGCTTCAGCTTGTATACCCACTTAGTGCCAATGGCCTTCTTGCCAGGAGGCAAGTCACATAAAGACCATGTACCATTCTTCATTATAGCATCATATTCAGATTGCATAGCAGCCATCCAATTTTCTGAATTTTGTGCTTCATCAAAAGAAACAGGCTCATTCTCATCACAGAGACTAGATGCAGCCATAGCATAGCAATCTGATGCAAAGGAGGTACTATGAGAGCCTGAACGAGTACGATATGACAAAGGTGCATCTAATTTGCTGTCACGCAAAGTCTGCACCAACCATTTTGGCATAGTTTTTGCCTGTTCAATATCAGCTCTCTCATCAACAAGTGCATCATGTAAATCTGCATCAGAAATGGAATGATCTGCATCATCATATGAAACCTGCAAAGGCTGAGAAGTTGCCTCATTAGGACCAGCGCTAGCCTGTCCACCTGTAAAAAGAGGCATCAAAGTATCATACATGTCTTTGCATCTGACATAGCTTGAGAATCATGAACTGCACATGCCGAATCATTCACAGATCTTTCATAGTCTATGAGCTTATACAGCCCACGACATAAAATGCCAGAAGCAATAATCACATCGCCATTTGAGAGATCATGGACTGTACACCTGTCATCAACGAATTTCACAACCAAGCCAATCTTGGCTAATGCAGAAACTGATAACAGGTTCTTTTTGATCCCTGGCACAAATAAAGCATCTGACAAAGTGAAAGAACTACCATCAGCAGTAGTCAGAATGATCTTACCAACTCCCATAACAGGATAAGAGGAGTTATTGGCGCATGTGACAGTATTCCCTGTAGGGGCAGGCTCGAGTGAAGAGAAGAAACTGCGCTGCGAGGTAATATGTTTGGTCGCCCCACTGTCAAAGTACCAAACATCTGAGTCTACTACAGACATGCACTGATCATGAGAAGATGGGTCAAAACTGCAGACAGTAGTAAACGCCCATTCTTCTTCCTGCACAAGATTTGCAGACTCTGTTTTTGGTGTAGAGGCCTCTGCAACAACCATTCCAGCCTCTTTCTTCTTTGCCTCTTTAGCAGCCAGTTTTGGACAGTTCTTTATAATATGATCATTTCCTTTACAGTACTTGCAGAACAATTTCTGCTTTTCTGATTTCTTCTCATCTTTATCCTGGTTCTTCGATTGTGCAGCATTTGCAGATTTCTGCTTACTAGTAGAAGAGCTCCATTTTCCTTTGCCCTTCTGACTAGCCAGGAAAGCTTGATCTACAACACGCATAATGGACCTGTTCTGCCTGGACTGATCTTCCTGCAACAGAACAGAGACTAATTCCTCAAATGACAAGGCATTCGGATTGCCTTTCATCATCAATCGAAGAGTAGAGGCAAAACTCTGATATGAATCAGGAAGGCCATTCAGAACGGTCTGCACAAGTGAGCTATCTGGTATAACCTCATCAACAGAAATCAATTGTTCCTTCAGGTCTTTGATCTTTGTAAGAAAACTGTCCATCGAATCACCTTCATTCATGTGCTCACTCTCCAACTGTTTTCGGAGGTAAGCAACACGAGCCTCATTCCTAGCCTGGTACAAAGTGGTAAGTGTATCCCAAGCATCCTTTGCTGTTCTGCAAGAGCGAATATGAGGAATAATGGCACGTTTGACAGACAAAGCTATCAATGCATGTGCCTGGGCATCTCTGCCATCCCAACGAATCTGCTCTGCAGTAGGTGCAACAGAAACAGCAGCACGAATAGGAATCTGCGGAATATCATCTTCGACACCATCTTCATCAGCTCCAACACTTGTATTTGCAGTACCTGTCGTTACAGGTGTAACAGGACATCTTTTAACACCCTGCACAATGTTCCACAATCCTTTTGCAACCAGTACATGTCGCATCATATAAGCCCATAATGGGTAGTTGGTACCATCCAACTTATCCTCAACAGCCAACATACGGAATACATCACTGCTTTCAGCCATGGCCGGTGACTAAAATACCTTGATGCAGAAAATTGACTGTATCTCAAAAAGTTGAACAGAACTACCCAGACGAGTTCTGCTAGACCTGTAGCAGACTTCGAGACGCTTAAACTGGCGAACAGAAACTGGTATATACCTTTGGCACAAAAGGACGAAATAGCATGCACAAGCACTGCGATAGTGCGTTCGGAGGCCGAAACGAGCTCAGATCGCGATTTCGGCACCACATAGCGAAGCTGTTTTGATCTCGGAAACACCCTGAGTATGCTCACCAAATTTTATGCGAATCTGAGACTGCAAACGGAGGAGTGTCGACGGCGCCCTAGAAGAAGCAACGACCTGCTCTGATACCAATTGTTGGAGTTAGACGTCTGCGGAAGCACGCGAACAGCACAAGGAAGAAGAAGAAGCTTGGAGCACAACACACACGACTGAATGTATTACTAGAGAATGTACAAAGATAAGTAGCCCATTAGGGCAATAGGCGTATATACAAGCCGGGGGAAAAAAACCTCCTAAAGAGGGAAAAAAGTGCCCCGGCGGTCCTAGAGTGTTCACACACATCACTACCTAAATATATCAACAGTTGGATCATGCAAGACATGCTTATACATGGAGAGGTGATTTGCTATTCCCCCCATCACGAGCGCATGTGAACACTAGCCATCAAGGTGCTAGGACATCCTTAGCCCATGGGTCCCAAAGAGAGAAGAACAAGGAGAAGCAAGAAGTAAGTTTTTCCCACCCCATAAGGAGAGATAGAGCTACTATGGAAACCTATAGAATGGAGAGACCAAGAGAACCAAGATTACCAGGTGGTAGAGATGACTTTCCTCTACCTAGACCCCATGTGCATCCAAGAATACTGAGACCTACCCAATTAGTGAAGCCAATGAAAAATTACTTTGATGGGACAGGAGATCCCTACAACCATGTTGCTGAGTTTAAGCAAGTGTTGCGAGTGGAGCAAGTGGAAGATATGTTCACACAATACAATGCATTTGGACTCACACTAAAGAACATGGCTTTAACCTAGTTCCAACCTTTACAACAAAGGAAATTTAGGGACATTCATCATCTGTTAGAATCCTTTATCATAGAGTTCTCAAAATGTGGAACCATGCACAACACTTCCTCATTAATCCACAGTTTTAAACAAACCCTGCAAGAAATTTTCAGACTTGTAGAATGTAGGTTTAGACAATACATTAAGAGATGCCCAATGCCATAACTTCCTTCATAGGCCAAGCAAGTGTCTTTTCTTTTCGACGGCGTCTTGAGCTCTAAACTACGATCTTATGTATATCTAAAGGAACCCAAGACTCTAGGGCAATGTGTATGGATTAGTGTAGATATTGAGGATAATTTAGGAGATGAATTGGAACTTTCAAAGGTCTACAAAGACTTGGATAGCTCCTTTCAATCATCCTCGAAGCATTCTAGCTCCATAGAAGACCTAGCTAAGAAGGTAGCTCAAAAACTAGGAGTCTCTAGCAAGCATATGCCCAAGTTAACATCTGTTAAATCTCGTTACACTTGCGGTGGTGATCATATGCAAAACGTGTGTCCCAATGTAACACAACCTGAAGCCAACCCTAGTGGCCAATACTACACAATCAAAAGGTGGTACACTAACCACACGACACAAGATTTCCCATACAACAAACAAGTGGTCCAACATAACTACCCACAAGCATACCCCCAACCAAGTAGATATCCAGGTCATTACAATACTCAGTCTCATTACTAAAGGCCCCCACAAAATTACCCTTATTGGACTAAATCGAGACCTCAACCAGTTTTAGCTTAGCATCCACCCCCACCAACCAATGTAATCTCAATCAAATACACTATTGCAGAAGAGAACGAACTTGAGTAGGGACATAGTACCTTCTTCACCTCTGATCACTCAAAGTGACCCCAACTCAAATAGTTTTGAATCCCCCCATGTAGATAGCCCACCTGCATACTATATTGAGTCGCCAAAACACATAGAAACATACCATTATGAGATTCCACCATTGGAACCCAACTAGGAGCCAGACTATGCTAATATCATGTATGCTAATCCCAACCCACAGCCCTAGGTAAGACAACTAAGACCTCAGGGCCCTAAAGGACCATGTTTTAGGTGCCAAGGAGACCATTTCATAAAGGAGTGCCCACATCCTCTGATAACAGGGCAGTCACAATATTATAACATTCAAGGTTTTTATGCAGAATGTCGTAAAGAGCATGTCATCAGAGATTGCCCTAAGAACCCCGCTAATGCCTCTAAAGTGATGCCTATAAACATGATAGGTATTGTGCACACCTCAAATGGATCCCAACTACATATGTCCCTATCCAAGCTGTAACAAGAGCCCATGTGTTGTTACAAAATCAACAACTTACCCCTGATAAGATAGCAGAGACAAGTGAAGTTGGAGAGTCTAGTGGAAGAAAATCCAGAACTTGGAAGGATTCACGAGAAAGAATCAAGAGGAAATGGAGTAAAAGGATAAATGAATTAGAAGGAATTATAAAATAAACTAGAGCTAAAATCTCATAACTTACTTCGCAAGAGTCAAACTAGGAGACCCCTAACTGGATACTAGGATCAGTTCTAGGTAAACCCATACCTGAAAATCTAGATGTGATGTTCCAAGCATAACCATAAATCACATAATATCTTGAACCATTTAGCATATTTCCAATCCGATCTTTTGTTGAAGTATGTATGATGTCAATCTCCTTATCAATCACCTTCTCTCTTAAGAAGTGATACTGAATCTCAATATGTTTAGTCCTGGCATGAAAAACAGGGTTAGCAACTAGATACAATGAACTCATGTTATCTCAATTAATAGTGGGTGTACTTTGAATGATGTCAAACTCTTCATAAGAGTCTTTAGCCATATGACTTCCTTTGTAGCTTCAACCATACCTTTATACTTACTCTGCCTCTGTAGATGATAAAACAATTGTGTGTTGCTTCTTAGAGCACCAAGAGATTAGCTTATCTCCCACATAACACAAGTATCCATATGTTGATCTTCTATCATCAGGATTACCTGCTCAATCTGTATCACTATATATCTTGATGTTTGTATCTGATGTAAAACCATAATACAAACCTTCTTTGAGTGTACCCTTAAATGTATCTCAACACCCTTTGTCCTGCAATCCAATGTTCTTTCCTAGGACAATGCATGAATCGAGACAATACTCCAACTGCATATGACAAATCAGGCTTAGTTAATGTAGCATAGATAAGACTACCAACCAGACTTTGATATAGCTTCATATCCTTGAATTCTTCTCCTCCATATCTGCTCAATTTGTGATTCACCTCCATTGGAGTAGGAGCTACCCTGCAATCTTCCATTTTAAACTTGATCAACAAGTTCTTCAAATACCTTTCTTGAGTAACATACACTCCATGTTGAGTATATGAGCTCTCCATGCCCAAGAAATATGAGAAATCTCCCAAGTCACTAATCTTGAACTCTTTTTCCATTTGCTTCTTGAGGCTTTGTATGCCCTTCTCATATGTACATGTAAGCATTATGTCATTAACATATATGCACATGTATATGAACCCATCATCACTTGCTTTGACAAGCAAGCTACTATCTTCTTTAGATACTTGAAAACCAAGTTCCTTCAAGAACTTCACAAGTCTATGATTCCATGCCCTTGGGGCCTGCTTCAAACCATGCAAAGCTCTCTTGAGCTTGCATACATATTCTGAATACCTTTCATCTCTGAACCCTTGTGGTTGTTCCATGAAAACATCATCTAAAATATAACCATTAAGAAAAGCATTCTTCACATCTAATTGACATAATCTCCAACCTTTACATGCAGCAATGGCTATGAGTGTCTTGATGGTTGTCATCTTTGCCACAGGACTATAGGTCTCATCATAATATATACCATATGTCTGAGCATACCCTTTCACAACAAGTCTAGCTTCATACCTAGACACACTTCCATCTGCATACCTCTTTGTTTTGTAGACCCATTTACATCCAATAATCTTCTGACTATTTGGTTTAGGAACCAAATGCCATGTATCATTCTCCATCAATGCATCATACTCTTCTTGCATAGATTACTCCAAATTTCCTTACCTTTGGCCTCTTCATATGTAGAAGGATCTTCATCTGCTTTCACCATGTAAGCATAGTCTTTAGTAGTCAAAAAGAAGTGTCATAGCTATACCTTGTAGGTTGCCATTTGTGTCTTGATGACCTTCTGAGTTCTCCACTTCTTGAAGTTTCTGGTTCATCACATTCTGGATCAAATCTTGGCACTTCTTCAACTTCAACTTGTACTTCATTGTTCTCTTCTTCATCAAATATTTGAACCTTTGATTTACCTTTCTTTTGATGCACAACTTCTTCATCACCTGCATGATTATTGAGTGTTCCTGCATAACAAGTACCTTGCTCATCAAATTAACATCCTTTGATACAAGGAATTGCTTTGTGGATGGACTCCACAACCTATAACCCATTTGCTTGTCATCATATCCAATTAACACATACTTTTCAGCTTTAGGTTCCAATTTATGCCTCAACTGAGATGGCACATATGCATAAGCCAAACATCCAAATACTTTGCAATGATCTAAGGTAGGTCTCTTACCACACCATGCCTCATATGATGTCATACCCTGCAAAGCTTTACATGGTAACCTATTGACCAAATATGTAGCTGTATTTATAGCCTCAACCCACAAATAATTTGGAAAATTTTTTTCCTTCATCATTGATCTTGCAAACTCAACAAGAGTTCTATTTCTCCTTTCTGCTACACCATTTTGTTGAGGAGAGTACCTGCAAGTAACTTCTCTTTTTATACCTGCATTCCATAAGTAATCACTGAACTCATTAGAGAAATACTCTCCCCCTCCATCTGACCTTAGTCTCTTCAACTTTTGACCTATAATTCTTTCTGCATACACATGATAATGTTTGAATGTATTAAATACCTCTTATTTATCTTTGATCACATAGATAGTGATCCACCCGGTAGCATCATCAACATAAGTCACATAATATCTTGAACAATTTATACTTAAATCCTTTGATGGTCCCCACACATCTGTGTGTACCAATTCAAGCTTCTCTGAATACATAAATCCATGCTTAGAATATGATTGCTTATGAGCCTTACCTAATTGACATGCCTCACATCTGTATGTCATATGTTGACCTGCAACATTAGGCGATCCAAGCACTAAACCATTGTTAACCATATCTTTAATACCTCTTTCATTGAAATGTCCAAGCCTTTTGTGCCAAAGATCTAACTCAGAGATCTTATGTCCTCCATAAGTGAACAAGGCATGACCAACATTACCTTGAATCTTCAATGTGAAGAGTCTTCCTTCTTTCTTCCCTGAAACAATTTGTTTATACCCATTGCTAGGTTCTTCCACAAAAACTCCATCATTAGTGAACCTTACTTCATAACCTTTTTCAACAATTTGCCCTACACCTATCAAATTCTTTGGAATTGTAGGAACATACAAGACCTTACTCAGAAGAGTGCTTCCATCCTTGGCCTTCACTGATAATTGACTTCACATTGTGCTTTGTATTATCACTTGTTTGAACTACATGATTAGTTACCTTATTCTCCAAATCAGTCATCAAGGCTATATTGCCACTCAGATGATTGCTACACCCTGAGTCAATGTAGAAGACTCTTTGGTCGTCACTTTGCCTTTCACAAGTTGCATTCATGATTAAGGTTGAATCCTCTTTTTGATCTGAAGCATAATTGTAGTAGGTATTCTTGTAGGATTGAATTTGGAATCCTCTACCTACATTTCTTCCAAAGTAACCTCTACTTCTGAAATTACTTGTTTGATTTCTGCCACCTCTTCCTCTTGAATTAAAATTCTGATTATATCCTCCATTATTCTGATTATTATGCCAACAATCATGAGCTAAATGATTTGTCTTACCACAAATCTAGCAAGCTTTGACTCCATCTTTATTGCTTCTTCCTCTTCCTCTACCTTTTCCACCTCCTCTTCCTCTTAGGAAGTTAGCTTGACTAGTTGTACCTTCATCTTCATTTGCTTGTTGTTTGCCTTTGCTATTCTTCTTCTTATCCTTTGAATACATTGCTTGACCTGCATTCTTATCACCATCACCTTTGACATCCTGCTCAAAAGTTAGGCCTAACAACTGATTTAAATCAAGAGTGAAATGATCCAGTGACAATTCAATAGACAAAATGAATGGCTTCCATTTCTCATCTCCTCTCAAACCTATGAGGATTTGCCGTACCAATTTATCCTCCTCAATATCTTCATCAACTACTCCTAATGCATCTGCAACGTCCTTCATCCTTGTTACATAATCAGAAATAGATTGAGATGCCTTCTTCTTGAATGTGGTAAACTTTGTCCATAAAGATGCCTTCCTTGACTTTGTAGGAAATGCTCCTCCAAAGCATTCCATATATCACTTGCACTTTCAAGACCTCTAATATGAGGTAGCAAGTAGTCATTGACTCCCATGTAGATAATGCTCCTTGCTTGAGCATCTCTCTTCATCCCAGTCTTCAAATATGAGAGTTCATCCCTAGTTGGAACACTAGGAACTCTGAATTGTGGTTTTTCTTCTTCATCTGTAATATAACCTATCAAATCTTTGCTCATGAGATGAGCTTCCTGTAGAGAGTATGCATGCGGAAGCAAAATGAAAAGTAAAGTACTCTCACAAAACAAAGAATGTGTGAGACACAAAATGAGTAGACCATGAAATGGGTAAACTCATGTGGATTAGAAATGAGCTTGCCAAGAGCATGGAGTAGGCTCCTCAAGCTTCTAACCAAGTACAAATGAGGGGATAGGCCCTCCTTATATAGATTTGGGAGGGGCTCTCAAAAGTCCATCATATGTGGGATAAGTCTCCTGAAAGGAGAATGAATACAATTGGCAGAAGCACATGGAAAGGTACCCAAACATAAAGGAAATACAATATAAATTGGAAATAGACTAGAAATGGAGTGCCTCCTAGATACAAAATGGAGATGCACTCATGCGGATACAAATGTAGATGAAGTAGGAGCGATCATGTCGTCAACACCCCCTCTGCAACTCCATTTTGGAGCGGCTGAATGTTGTAGAGGTCCACCAAGCGCTGAAGCAGAATCGGAGGTAGAGCCTTCGTGAACATGTCCGCCAGGTTCTCCTGAGAGGTACACTGCTCCAGAGTGATCTCTTGAGATATGATATTCTCGCGGATGAAGTGGTACTGGATCTTGATGTGCTTCGTCCGAGCGTGGAACATTGGATTCTTGGCGATGGCCAAGGCTGACTGGCTGTCCGTGTGAATTCATGTCGGACTATCCTACAAAACACCAATGTCAGATGATAAATGTCGAAGCCAGATGGCCTCACATGCTGCAAAGCTCGATGCTCGGTACTCAGCCTCAGTAGATGATAGTGCAACTGTAGGTTGCTTCTTACTTGCCCAAGAGATAGGTCCTGAGCCAAGCAAGAATATATACCCAGAAGTGGACCATCGAGAATCAGGATCACCAGCCCAATCTGAATCTGTATATCTGGCGAGTTCGATGCCCCCTATGTACCAAAGACCATGATGTCGGGTGAGGGCAAGGTATCGAAGTAGTCTCTGAGGAGCATCCCAATGAGTCTAACGAGGTGGATGTGCAAACTGATTGAGTATACCAACTGCATAAGCAATATCTGGTCTAGTGTTGGCAAGATAGAGTAATGAGCCAACAAGTTGTCGAAAGGTATGCACATCCACAAGTGATGATGAGTCCTCCAGTGTAAGCTATACGTTGGGATCAAGTAGTGTAGAAACTGAGCAACACTGGTCCATGTTATATCTGGAAAGTAGATCAGAGCAATATTTCTTCTGTGATAGAAATATACCTTCTTTTGTTTGCCAAACTTCCATACCCAAAAAGTAGTGTAATAATCCAAGATCTGTCATAGAGTACTCAAGATGAAGCTGTGTGATGATAAACTGGATACGTTCTTCGTCCGAGCCTATCAAGATCAAGTCATCTACATAGAGAATGATGATGGCTATTAAAGAATCCTTTTGGTAGATATAGATATTAGCATCAACATTGCTTCTATGAAATCCCTTGTCTTCAAAGAGCTTGTGAATCTTTTCATACCAGGCCTTGGGAGCTTGCTTGAGTCCGTAAAGTGCCTTGTGAAGCTTGTAGACTTGATCTTCTTTGCCTTTGATCTTGAAGCCTTCAGGTTGTTCAACATATACTTCTTCTTGAAGATCTCCATTTAGGAATGCACTTTTGACGTCCAGCTGGTAAATGGGCCACTTAAAGTGAGCACTTAGTGCTAAGATGACTCTTATGGTTGTGAATCTTGCAGTAGGAGCAAAGGTTTCTTCGTAGTCAATGCCATGTTGTTGCTTGTATCCCTTAGCTACCAACCTTGCTTTGTACTTGTCTAATGTGCCATCTGACTTGTACTTAACTTTATAAAGCCACTTAACTACTATGACTTGATGATTTGTGGGGTTAGGTACAAGAGTCCAAGTTTTGTTCTTCTCAATTGCATCCATTTCTACTTGCATAGCTTCTTCCCACTTAGGTTGACCTTGAGCTTCTTTGTAATTAGATGGTTCTGGGATTTGTTGAATTTGGTGCATTAGAGCATAACAAACATAATGAATTTGTTCGCGTTGGCGCTTATCATGCCTTTGAGATCGACGTGATTTTTGTGAAGTACTTGCTTCTAAGTTGGAGTTTGGAAATATTGAGTCCCCCTCTGAAGTGTAGATAGGTGGACTAAGACTTGTACTTGAATCTTTTCTTGAGTATGAGGAAGCTTCATTGAAGATCACATCCTTCAAAATGGTGATGGAGTGGTTTTCCATATCATATAGATGGTATGCCTTTGATTGGTCACTGTAGCCTATGAATATGTGTTTCTTGGACTTTGATTGTAACTTGTTTCTATATTCTTTTGGTACATGGACAAAAGCTTCACTGCCAAAGACTCAAAAGTAGTTCACATTTGGTTTTCTTCCATAGTATGCTTCGAAGGGTGTTTTGTTGTGTAATGCACTTGTAAATCCTCGATTAAGAATGTGAACGACAGTATGCATGGCTTCTGCCCAGAACTTGTAGGGTAGATCCTTGTGATGAAGCATTGTTCGTGCCATTTCCATCACACTGCGTATCTTCCTTTCAACTACTCCATTCTGGGATGGAGTATGAGGCTGAGCGACTTGTCTTTTGATCCCTTTTTGGTTGAGAAAGTTATCAAAGTCATGATTGATAAACTTACCACCTCCATCTGATCTGATGGTTTTGACTTTAGTTGAAGCTTCATTCTCAACTTCCTTGATCCAAGTTTGAAACTTAGAGAATGTGTCTGCCTTTGACTTCAAAAAGTATACCCAAATATAGAGAGAGTGGCCATCTACTAGAAGATAAAAGTAGAGGGATCCACTCAGGGATGGGGTATTCATAGGTCCACATAAGTCCATGTAGATGAGGGCTAGTGTGTTCCTCGCTCGTGTTGAAGCTTCCTTGGGAACTGGGGCCTTGTGTTGCTTGCCTTGGGTGCAAGCTTGGCAGACAATAGTAAGTTGCCTGATCTTAGGCAATCCCTTCACAATTTGGGATGAAGAGATTTTCGATAAGTAAGAAGTATGGCCAAATCTTTGGTGCCACAAACTTGAGTTTGATCTTTGGATACAAAGCATGATAGCTTGTAGAGGCCCTTTTCTTCTATACCTTGAGCAATGACATCCTTTGTATGGGGATCAACTACCTTAACTGAGGTGTTATAAAACCATACTTGTTTGTCCTGATCTATAATGGCGTTGATGGAAAGTAGATTCATACATAAATTTGGAATAAAGAGAACATTGGATAAAGACATGCATTCCCCCTGATGGTTGGAAATTTGAACTTTCCCTTTTCCTTCTATGGGTAAACTTTTGTTGTTGTCAAGATAGACCTCGCCCGTATGTTCTTCGAGTTCTTGAAAGGAGTCCTTGTCTTTGCACATATGGGAGGTAGCTCCGCTATCAAAAATCCACTCATGCAGGGAGCTAGAAGTGACTAGGGCATTGGCTTCTGTGGAGAGGAAGAGTTCCTCACTCGAGCAGTGGGATCTATGTTGGGAGCCTTTGGATGCTTGCCTAGACGTAGAGGCATTCGATGATTGTTTCTTTTTGTAGCAAAACTTTTCTAAGTGTCCTAATTTTCCACAAAAATTACAGGTGAACTTCTTAGATGAATTATGTGATCCTTGCTTAGATCCATTACTAGCCTGATGACTTGTGGTTTTGCCCTTATTGAAGGGGCCTTTGGCCTTCATGGCTGACTCTTGTGAGGAAGTCGATTTGTTTCGCAAGTCGTGAAGGAGCAATAGTCGACGAACCTCTTCCCAAGATAAGACTTGGCTGCGATTATACAAGTTGTGACAAATGTCTTGTATGACTTAGGTAACTTGTTAAGAAGCCTAATGGCCATGTCTTCACTAGAGATCTGCCTACCACATAGTGCTAATTTATGCTGGTAGTCCTCGGATTGGGCTATGACCTTGGTAATTGTGTCGTGGCCTAATGGTCAAATTATGAAACTCGGCCTCTAATGCATATATCTTTGAATGGGTCTTGTCTTCATACAAAGCAGCTAACGTATCCCATGCATCCTTGGATGTTTTGCAGGCAGTAATATGTCCTTTTGTTAGTTTGTCACAGGCAAGTAACAGCTGACCTAAAGCTCGTTTGTCCTTGACATTCCACACATGCCAATTGTCTAAGTTGGTATCCCTATTGGGTTCGGGGTCTGACCCATCTACTACCTCATGAAGAAGATTCATGTAGAGATATGCGCGCATGACATCTTTCCATAGATTGTAATTTTGGTCATTGAGGCATTCATCCTTAGGCATAAAAATAGGGGTGAAAGATGGTAAGAAGTTATCCATAGATGATGAGCTACCTTCACTTTTGGTCATTAAAAAGCTTTGAAGATAAAGTGTTTAGAAACACTACCAAAATCTTCGCCAAACGCACAAGCTTTTGAAGATAAAGTGTTTAGAAACACTACCAAAATCTCTTGCCAAAAATGCTGCTTCAAAATAATTGCAAAGCTTGAAATGAACAACTGGACACCGCACTTAAAATTCGTGGGGAGGGGGGGGGGCTTAGAGTAGCCCTACTCTTGCACCAAGAATTAGAAGAGACACTTCGGGGGGGCTTAGAATAGCCCTTCACTTGTGCACAAAGAGAAGTCGACGTGAGAGGAGGGGGCTTAGATTAGCCCGGTGTACACCAATGGAGCCTTAGAGTAGGCTTAGACACTTGGAGACAGCTTGTGGGTGCGCTTAGATTAGCCTCCAACCCACACCTGCACACACAATTTCTTCTTATATGTGGGTTACAAGGGGAGGGCACTTAGTGTCAAACCATTGTGCCAAATGAGTGCCACTATGGGTCTCAAGAATATTGCTACAAAGAGAAAAAAAGGATCCGTGGGTGTGATAGCAATTTGATGCTTTACAATGTTGAAAATAGCTCAAAGCTTAAGCGAATAAAATAAAATTAAAGTTGATTGTTCAAGGGACCCATTTGTCATACGATTTGGATCAAAACATTGAAAGCACGTGGGACTACAGAGAACATAGCTTTAGGTAACCTTAAAAATAGAATATGATGAAATGGGGCCCAATGCACGTTCAATATCTGTGCAATGCTGAGCATCTCCACTCGTGTACTTACTAGAGGATAGATAACCAAAGCCCTACTGACATGTGGATGGAAGGAATAACACCTAAAAAAATTCAGTCTATGCACGAGAATCAATCATGCAAGAATCCAGGGCTCTCAGGATAGCGCGCTATCCTCAGATGAAGCCTGCAAAAAAATAGACAAAGTTCAATGTTTGGAGCCAAGTCCAAACTCCAAACGTCTGTGTGGTGGTTTTACACCCTGAACGTCGCAAGCTTTGAAGGCGGACGGCTCCAAGTCCGTTACTAAGTTGTCTACCATATCTAACAAGCTCTGGCCACATTCATTTGGCGTTGATTGAATAAGAACAACAGTTCGAATTCCACCAGATGTCGCCAAACTTAACTTGCACTCCCCACGAAAATAGCTACCAACAAATCCATTGCATCATTGTGAGCTGGCACAAGTGGATGTAGTAGATCACTCACGAGTTCCAGGTTCTCTGGCGCTCCATGCAGATGAAGTCCTTGAGAAGCTGTACTATAGACAACAGAGAAACGAGGGCGGGGGCACTTCAGATGAGTATCACCGTGGATTAGAAAGTAGAGGCGTATTTGATTTCTCTCTCTCTTTCTCTCTCTCTCTCTCTCTCTATCTCTCTCTCTCTCTCTCTCTTTCTGTGCATCAGTGGAGAGTGGAAGAATGGCGTGCTGTTGCTCAAAGATTCATCTTTCTCTCTCCTGTTTAGCAGAGATTGGTGTATTAGCTAGTGAGAGAGGCGGATCGAAGTACAACTGCACTGATTCTCACATATGAGAATGTCCCGATTGTGCCTCCCGTAGCGCCACACCTGTGACGAGCTTTCAAAACGGAGCTTGAGGTCCTCTGGGTCGACGATAGAGAAAGATTGACAGTTTCCGCTGTCTTTCTCCCTCACTTGTGGGCTTGCTTCAGTCACACACAATCACTATGCTGGGCTGATGAAGAGCAACGCTCTGGCAAGATGGAAGAGATGGTGCAGATGCTACAGATTGCCATGGCCTGTGTAGCTCCATTGCTTGACCAAAGACCTACAATAGCACAAGTAGTGAAACTGCCAAAGGTGATTGAAATTTTAGAAACACAATATTGGTGTCATAGGCGTGCGCATCGTAGCCTTCTAAGCTTGCCATGATTTCTGTATCGGGGACGAGGAGGGAAGACTACGAAATTGTAGGAGATCAGGAAGTTTCAATCCATTTGAATAACAAATCTCCGGAGTAGGCAAGCTGGAGCACGAGAATTTGGTCCTTCTAGGGAAGAAAAAACTTGTGGTCTATTTCATTACTCAGACCAGAATCGATGACTCACAGTATTCACGTGTTCATTTAGCACAGAGAGGACCGAGCTTGAAAAAATGATTCGAATAGTGTTTATGAATACTATAAACGATGAGAATAAGTATCCACTCTTGCATAAATGACTTCGAAATTACAAGATATTACATTTCATCCACAAAGATGGTGGGAAAATGGGGGTAAAGGGGGCATAAAATGATCAAAATGGGTTGGGAGGGTGGGAAAATGGGCAGAATGAATCCCAAAAAACTGATGGCAAAAGGCCTCTCTCAATGAGGAGAAAGCGCACCACCAAAATGAGGCACCACCACCAACAAAATGACCACCAAACGCACCACCTAGGCCTCCACCTAGTGCTCTGATACCATGTAGAGAGTATGCGTGCGGAAGCAAAATGAAAAGTAAAGTACTCTCATAAAACAAAGAATGTGTGAGACACAAAATGAGTAGACCATGAAATGGGTAAACTCATGTGGATTAGAAATGAGCTTGCCAAGAGCATGGAATAGGCTCCTCAAGCTTCTAACCAAGTACAAATGAGGGGAGAGGCCCTCCTTATATAGATTTGGGAGGGGCTCTCAAAAGTACATCATATGTGGGATAAGTCTCCTGAAAGGAGAATGAATACAACTGGTAGAAGCACATGGCAAGGTACCCAAACATAAAGGAAATACAATATGAAATGGAAATACACCAAAAATGGAGTGCCTCTTGGATACAAAATGGAGATGCACTCATGCAGATACAAATGTAGATGAAGTAGGAGCGATCATGTCGTCAACACTTCCATCCTCATTGACCATGCTGGATAGTTTTCTCTATCCAATTTCTCTATCTAAAGAGAATCTCCCATCCTTTCTTCACCTGTGTATTAAATTCTTCAAACTTTATGAGGAATAAGTGTACCTTTACTTCGAATGAAGTTCCTTTTGATCTTCTTGATAACTTCTGCCCTCCTTCACAAGCTTTCCCTTCAAGCTTTCACGTTTTGAACCTTCAAAGGTTGATTTCTGTATGACTGCAGTAGTCGAGGTCCTCCTCTCTTCTATTTTAATGATTCCTTCTCTGATACCACTAATGGAGAGTTTTAATCTCCAAAAGAACAAGATATCCTTGATGTTAGAGCACCTCTATATCAAGAACAACTCAAAACCTTTACCAATTTGGAGGATCAATACTCAATTATCAAAACTGTGAAGAGAGTCACTACTCAGAAAGTCTGTTGCACATAACTCACTCATTGACTGATCAAATGTGTAAAGTTTTTTTAAAAAATTTGCACAAAGTGTTGCCTATAGATTGTGCACATTCTCCAAGTTAAATCATCTCAAATGATTAAGTAAATCTTGAGAAATGAATCAAAGAGTTTACCTATGTCTAAAACTATTCTTCTGTATACTCGAGTTTGACACCTGCAACTTCTAACACATAGTTCTCCCAAATTAGAACCTGTTTAAGCAAATGCTTTTAGCCATAGATGGCTTACCTTCCAACTTAGATTTTGACTCCTTATTTGTGCAAAAATTTACACTATGCATCGAGAACTGATCAAATATTTGACCATCGAGATTGCACCTGTTTCAGAAGATACTCAACACTTTTTCACATACAAATGTTCCTACACATAATTCTCCCAGCCTGTTTATAATTAGGCTCTCAAACTTTAACCATAGAAGCATTAACTATGGAGTTAGACCTGTACAAAAGGATTCTTGAAATGATCAAGCACAGAAGGAGAACACAAAAAAATATTGGGTGCAACTTTTCTTCTATTTAGAAAACTTTACATCTGAATGATGAGAGAGTTATTCGTCACTTCTCATGTGTCTAATGACTATTCTAACTTCTAATTCTTATCATCTCATGCTTTGTCATATTTTCCTTGACTTTTTACTTGTATATATAGGCATATATGTACTAGCTCATAACCATACAAAAGGTATATGTGAACTAACTACATTTTAATGTACATATGTATACATGTCTTCATTTTTTGAACATGCACTATCTTCAAGCTCCATAAACTAATCTTTCCTTCAATCTTTGACTTCAATCCTTCATCCAAAACATCAATTGGTGGTTGACTTGCACCAACAGTGCAAGACTTTGATCTACATCTGCCATTATGTTGCAAAGTCTTTTTGCAAAACGAACATGCTTCATCATGTAAGAACACATTGGAAAGTTGGTCCCATCAATCTTATCTTTAGCTTGAAGCATGCCAAACAAGTCATTATTGCCCACCATTTCACTAAATAACAAGAATGTGAAAAAAACTTTACTTCAACGAAAGCTGAAATGAATGCTGAAATTTCAACTTACAATCCATCACTCTGATGGCAATTTTGAGTGCATGAATGGATTCAAAATGGGGGTAAAATCGCAATTGATGGAAATGTTTGTTGACTGCTAAAATTCATTGTTCTATGCTCTGAAGTCGATTTGCACTATTAGAAGTGTGTGAAATCCTTGAGAAACAAATAGACATCTGCTTCCATAGCTGGCCAATATACGTCTAATCGCTTCAATGTATATAAGGTTTTATGTTTTGAATGATGTTTCCCTAATGCACCTTGTTGTAGAGGAGAAAAGTAAAGTGAAGCAGGCCCCAAAATTTTTCAAACTTAGGCATAATTTTTCTTCTTCAAATTCCATGATATTATATCAAAAGCCATGTAAATGCTCTAGAGGAGTCCTCTAGAAGCATGATACCTAAAGCTTGTAACATTAGCCTTGCACAATAATAGGGATTTAATGAATTTCAATGAAAGTGCTGGTCTCTTGTGTGAAAGGACCATTTTTTAGGGCACATGTATATAAGTCACTTGGTGACTCTTTGTAGAGACTTTTTGTCGTTGTGAGTAATCAAGCTGAAAATTTTGAATTTGCTTCTTCCCTTCTGCTTATCTTCTTCTCCAAGAGCTTGCATGTGTGTTTGTTGCTTGGAATGTGTGCCTAGAGGTGTTGCCTACCCCTTCCCCGTCTGTTTTCATCATTGTAGTGTGTGTGTGAAGCTCAGTGAGTTGTGGAATGGAGTTGGTGTTTCTCGCCACTTAGTATTTTGCTCATAACTCACAA
The DNA here is from genome assembly GCA_020310875.1 of Ceratopteris richardii. NCBI lineage: Eukaryota > Viridiplantae > Streptophyta > Polypodiopsida > Polypodiales > Pteridaceae > Ceratopteris > Ceratopteris richardii. Next base: position 33,830,380 of record CM035408.1, on the reverse strand, counting down.
CAAGTTTGCTAGATTAGGTTGAAAATACCACCCTTGGATGCATCTCATTGAGAGTTTTGAAATGAACCTACTATTTTTGGATACCAGAGCTGAGAGAGGGTTGAATTTTTGCTTACTACGATAGTAAGTGTCACGACATGCACTTTCAGGAAAACAGGTGACTTGAGAGGCTCTTCCACCTAATTTGCACACATTCTCGGCTCATCCACTTCATTCATCATTACATATGCACACATCCTCATACACTTGATATGTCTATGTTCATAGATTGACAAATTAAAGCATGTGCGTCAATCAACCACTATACACACTTGCTAGTAATTGAGGCCTAGTCTTGGTTATCTCAAGTCCGTAAGACATTTTGGCTTAGGTACATGCATTTTTGGTGCCATTGCCGGGGTCTAGTCCAATCAAGGTGCCTACATGATGGTTAGGCAATATACATACACTTGTGACCATCATTGTCTTGCTCCTTCAATTCTCTGCATCATCTTCTTTGCCAACAATAATCTTGCAGAGGCTTTTGCTCTCTTTGCAGAGCTCCAAATTGAGTGCAAGATGGCTCATTGGAAAGATGTTAGCGTCTAGTTTATGTCTATAAATGTTCATAGCATTTGGTTTAGTAGATTGGGAGAAATCTGAGTTTTTCTGTCTTGGGGTCAATCTCTGCGTATTCCTGAAAAATAGAAAGTACCACCGGTGAATGTCACATTCATTCCTATAGCATATTTTGCTTATTCCTTATACTTTTGTGCATTCCATACGATCAACCCTATGTGTATCACTCCCATAAAATGATTTTTTCTAATGTAATCACGCTGATCGCTATGGGCATTTGAGGTTCATTGTCTCTTCCATAGATAGTAAGTTTTTTGAGTTAGTTGACCTGCGAACCTATTTGTTTTGTATCGACTCATTCTCCTTGATGATCCAAAGTACATAGTGCATTTCTTTGCACTTATTGCATGCCTATAAGGTCTATCTGAGTCTCCATAAGCTCAAGGGCTGGTCTTCTGCCGGTTGGCTTGACCAAACTTCGTCGCTTCAAAACACACTTTTCTACCTTCTACAAGCTTCTCCAAGTTCTTTCAAGATTCACCCCTAAACAAAATGAAATGGTAGAGTGAACGAATAGATTAATAGTAGAGGCTGCAAGATCAATGTTGAATGAAAAGAAACTTCAAAATTACTTATGGGCAGAGGCTATTTTCAAAGCCACATACTTAATTAATAGGGTTCCATCCAAATCCTTGGATGGAGTGACACCTTATGAAGCATGGAATGGTAGGAGACCTTCCCTAGACCATTGTAAAATCTTTGGGTGCATTGATTATGCACATATACTCTCACAGATTAGAGGAAAGCTTGATCCAAAAGCTGAAATGTGTATATTCATTGGTTATGACCAAAACCAGAAAGTTGTACAATCCCACTAACGAAGGATTTACATTTAGTAAAGCAGATTCTTCTTTGTTCATAAAGAAGACTAACTCAGAAGTTATTTATCTATGTGTTTATATGGATGACATTATCAGTATAGGGAATGATGCCAATGGCATCAAGCAAATCAAATCTTAGATGATGGAAGAGTTTAAAATCAATGACCTTAGTTTGTTAATATACCTTCTTGGATTAGAACTTGTATATTTAGATTATGGAATCTTTATTACTCAGAGGAAGTACATTCATGATATGTTAGTTAAATTCAAGATGGAGAACACTAAAGTTTCAGGTACACCCATGGAACTCAACCACAATCTTAGTTCTCATGAGGGAGAATCCTTGAAGATATTACAGGCTATCAAAGGCTTGTTGGGAGTCTCAATTATGCAACCCTAACAAGAATGGACATATGTTAAGCACATTTTGGCAGTTTATGCATACACCAAGAAAAACTCACATGGAAGCTTCCAAAAGGATCTTAAAATATCTAAAGGGTACTATAAATGAAGGACTATTTTATCCATTCACAACTGACTTGGATATCAAGCTATATTTTGATGCAGATTCAGCTGGCTCAAAAGTGATAGGATGAGCACTTTTGGCTACTTATCTTTTGCAGGTTCAAAGCTAATTTCATGGTCATCAAAGAAACAACCAACTATGGCATTGTCATCAGCTGAAGTAGAATATAGATGCTTAGCAAATTCAACACAAGAGGCTATGTGGCTCAAGCTACTTTACACAGATTTGGGATTACATTCTTATACTCCAATGATCTTTGGAGATAACACTAGCTCACTTCATTTGGCTACTAATCTTGTATATCATGCAAGGACTAAGCACATTGAAGTGCACTATCATTATGTAAGAGAGAAGCTACTTAGCAAGGACATCCAATTGTCCTATGTATCAACCAATTTGCAATGTGCATATATGCTAACAAAATCTTTGGATGGAACTAAGATGAACAAGTTCAAGATGATGATTGGATTGCAGGAAATCAAAGAGAAATGAAGACCAAGCATGTTAGGATCGAGGGGGAGCTGTTGGTGCAAATGAGTCCAAGCCTACATACTTGGACAACTGGCATTTATTTTATATAGTCACATATGACTATTCCCTTGTAAAAATCAATTTACTTTTATCCTTGTAAAAATGCATATGTTAATTGCACTACCCTCACATGGAGTTAGGAGGAATCGAATCTTGAAGTACTTGGTAGTTGATTGATGAGAAAGTAAGTCCTAAAGTTTAGGATTCACTTTATGCTAAGAGCTTGAATTTGAATTCAAAAGTTGGCTCAAACTCCAAGCTATAAAAGTGGACAAAAATCTTGCGTGAAATAGATCCCAACTTTGATATCATTTGAGAGGGTTTTTTTTGTGATTAATGAGCTCATTCTATAGCTCCATCACTACCCTCATAAGCACTTGATTGCTCTTGGCTTCACATGTAGTCCAATTGAAAGCACGCTCTATGTATGCAAAGATGGGGTTGATCTTCCAGTGCTTGTTCTTTATGTCGATGACATACTCTTGACAGGGTCATGTGATGCAAAACTTGACATCCTTATGGCTGATTTGTAGCATACTTTGATGTCACTTATCTTGGTCTTTTGAGCTATTATCTTGACATCCAATTTTTATCCGTTGAGGGGGGAACTGTTATGCATCAAGCAAAGTATGTTGAGAAACTACTTCAACATTTTGACTATAAGAGTTGCAAGCCAGTTTCCACACCAGCTGAGATGGGATTTAGGTTCTTAGTTGAGGATTCGAGTGATGCATTTGACACTTCTCTTTATAAGCAAGCTGTGGGATGTCTTATATATGCATGAAACATAAGGCCGGATATACAGCATGCAGTTTCCTAGTTGAGTCAATTCATGCAAAGCCCTGACACTAAGAATTCGCAAGCAGTGAAACATGTGTTTAGATATCTCAAAGGCACTTTGAGTTTAGGTCTCTTTTATGGAAGAAATATTCAGACATTCTTGCATGCTTTTACAGATAATGATTGGGCTAGTTGTTATGATACTCACATGTGCACTAATGGTCATTGCTTTTTCCTTGGAGACTCATGCATATCTTGGTTGAGTAAAAAGAAACCTACAGTGGCAACATGAAGTTGCAAAGCTGAGTATAAGGCAATTTTCACATCTATAGTGGAGTGTATATGGTTTAGACACCTATTGATGGATCTTTGCATGGACATTGATGCTGCTTTAAGGAGCGTGAATGTGTGGAATCTATAGAGAAAGCATCAAAGGTGGTGGAGAAGCCCCATTTGATACAAAAGGTCATAGTGGTATGGCAAAAAGCTAAGGAAGCTTGAGGACAATTAGCGAGCACCATATTAGTTATCTAGTAGAGGCAAGGAGGCATGAAGGTGGAAGAGTAGCATGCATAGAGGTTTATTTAAGTATTTAAATATTAATTACTCTATTGATTATGGATTACTATGAAATTCACAAACTATGAATTCAGTAACTCTAGCCATGAGTAACAATGATGCCAATGGATTGCGATTAATTTTATTAATTGTAGTAGTAATTGACTACTCACATGGAATTCAGTAGAGGGTTGTATCAATCATATCCTTCAACTCACATGATATGATATTTGGGAAGCTAAGAATAATTGTGTGCAGGCATTAACCTTAATGCTCTATACAAAGCCATGTAAACTAGCAAACTGAGGCTCAAAGGGCTGAATAATTCCAGCAAAGTACAACCGAAAATGCAAAGAATTTCCAGCCAAATGTGGCTGAATTTTTTCAGCCAAAAATTATCAAAACTATTTGAAATTTCTAGCCACATATGGCTGAACATTTGTGTCAAAATATGGCTGAAAATGAGCATGAAATTCAGCCCATGCATGATGTACATATTGATGATGTATTGCATAATGAATGCATGTCTATCAAGAGTGCACAAACTATGCCAAAGTGGTTGAAACAAACTTTTCAGGACAACAAATTGAGTGCACCTTTACTTGGTAGAAAAAGATCAAGCTCTCACCGTGCATCAAGTAATTTTGTGGATTATTCTCTTATTGCAACAACATGTAATGAAGAGCCACTTACTTTTGAAGATGCATGTGATGGTTAACAATGGATGAGTGCAATGCAATTAGAAATGGATTCCATACATAGGAATGGTACTTGGGAGTTATGTGAATTGCCAAAAGGAAAAGATGCCATTGGTACAAAGTGGGTTTACAAGATTAAGAGAAAGTCTGATGGTAGCATTGATCACTACAAAGCTAGATTGGTTGCCAAAGGATATGCACAACAATATGGCATTGACTATGAGGAAAATTTTGCACCTACTCCATGCATGGCTCCCATTTGTACCGTGGTTGCATTGGCTGCCCATGGAGGTTGCAAAGTACATCAATTGGACATAAAAACAACTTTCTTGAATGGTGATTTGCAAGAAGAAGTCTATGTGAAACAACTTCTTGGATTTTCCAGGAAAGGGCAAGAGCATATGGTTTGTCACTTGCATAAAGCTTTGTATGGTCTCAAGCAAGCTCCACGTGCATGGTATGACAAAATCCATGAGCACTTGATTGCTCTTGGCTTCACATGTAGTCCAATTGAAAGCACACTCTATGTATGCAAAGATGGGGTTGATCTTACAGTGCTTTTTCTTTATGTCAATGACATACTCTTGACAGGGTCATGTGATGCAAAACTTGACATTCTTATGGCTGATTTGTAGCATACTTTGATGTCACTTATCTTGGTCTTTTGAGTTAATATCTTGGCATCCAGTTTTTATCCGTTGAGGGGGGAATTGTTATGCATCAAGCAAAGTATGTTGAGAAACTACTTTAGTGTTTTGACTATAAGAGTTGCAAGCCAGTTTCCACACTAGTTGAGATGGGATTTAGGTTCTCGATTGAGGATTCGAGTGATGCATTTGACACTTCTCTTTATAAGCAAGATGTGGGATGTCTTATATATGCATGCAACATAAGGCCAGATATACAACATGCAGTTTCCTAGTTGAGTCGATTCATGTAGAGCCCTAGCACTAAGAATTGGCAAGTAGTGAAACATGTGTTTAGATATCTCAAAGGCACTTTGAGTTTAGGTCTCTTTTTATGGAAGAAATATTCAGCCATGCTTGCATGCTTTTATAGATAACGATTGGGCTAGTTGTTATGATACTCACATGTGCACTAGTGGTAATTGCTTTTTCCTTGGAGACTCATGCATATCTTGGTTGAGTAAAAAGCAACCTACAGTGGTGACATCAAGTTGCGCAGCTGAATATAAGGCAATTTTCACATCTATAGTGGAGTTTATATGGTTTATATATGGTTTAGACACCTATTGATGGATCTTTGCATGCAGATTGATGTTGCTTTAAGGAGTGTGAATGTGTGGAATCTATAGAGAAAGCATCAAAGGTGGTGGAGAAGCCCCATTTGATACAGAACGTCATCGTGGTATGGAAAAAAGCTAAGGAAGCTTGAGGACAATTAGCGAGCACCATAGTAGTGAGCCAGCAGAGGCAAGGAGGCATGAAAGTGGAAAAGTAGCATGCATAGATGTTAATTTAGGTATTTAAATATTAATCACTCTATTGATTAAGGATTACGATGAAATTCACAGACTATGAATTCAGGAACTCTAGCCATGAGTAACAATGATGCCAATGGATTGCGATTAATTTTATTAATTGTAGTAGTAATTGACTACTCACATGGAATGGAATTCAGTAAAGGGTTGTATCAATCATATCCTTCAACTCACATGATATGATATTTGGGAAGCTAAGAATAATTGTGTGTAGGCATGAACCTTAATGCTTTATACAAAAGTAGCAATTAGGTAGGAAATCCTCACAATCAGCAATAGTTTTACTAGGAGATCTATCATCCCTACATGCCAATGGAGACACGTGTGCTATTTACAACTTTGCCAAAGTAGAATCTCGCCATGATGTAGAGATGGATTCAGACAACAACTCAGAAGCGTTGGTGATGGTAGCATCATCCTATCAAGAGATTTCCTCCTTCTACATAGAATTTATCGATATCCTGCACAGTGGCTTTTGCTAGTCCCACTTCAGCTCATTCTTCTTCGTCTATCTCTTCCACGACACCTCAAATCCATGGTCTTGAGCGGCCTGATTCCTTTGTCCAGTATGTCCCAAAAACGTTCATGGCTACTCTTCACGAAGTTGAGGAGGTGTTTCTCTTCCTCTTCAAGGACACAACTTTCTAGGAAGAACTTGCTAGCATTATCAAAGACTGTGTATAAAGAGAATATCCACTTCACTTTGCAGAGAGGCTGACATAACACTACAAGAGCGCTGAAGAGGAAGGACCTTCTGTTTACTTAAAAAATAGAGGATTGAAATCACAGGTGCTCAGAAATCAACAATGCCATTGGACAAGCATTGCTTGCAGATACAACACATTATAGTTTAGGATCTCTTGCTTGACCTCATCCTTACACCAAGAATGGAGAGTTAAGTGTGCACACAACCATACGCAAAGAATAGAAAGTGATCGGAGCATGGAAGAGTGAATGCATGGAACTGAGTTGATGCAAGAGTAAATTGTTTGGATGCAAGATTTGTAAACCTCATTTTTTGTGCAAGATTGTGCGTAAAAGGGGGCAAGATACTGTGCATAATCAATGCATATTGTGATTGATGGCTTAAACATAATGCACACGAGAGAAAGTAGAGCATCAAAGAGAGAAGTAATGTGCATGTCTAGCAACATTAATCCCCAAAATTAAATGGACTACTTGCATTAACCAAAAGGATCAAGGTGTTCTACGCATTTTGGACATCGAAGGCATGGCCAATAAGTTAGCAGCTAAGTGGCTAATTAAAGCATGAAGAAATAGTGATGCCTCTTGGGCCAAGCCTTTGTGATCTAGGACCTTCACGCTTTGAATCCACTTGATCACAAGATTATTTGCATAAGGTGCAACCTTTGAGGATTAGTGGAATTCATTTGATCAAGGCCTTTTTAGATTCGAGACCTTCACTTCCATTAGCATTAGTGTTGTGCACACATGACCTTGTAGAGACTACGTGAAAAGGTTAAAAAAAATGACCTTGAAGGTAGTCTAGACCTTAGTCCTAGAAGGACCTTGTCATTGTGATATCGAAGAGACAAGCAATTGGCAAGGATGAGATAAGTGCACATGGGGAAAAAGGATTTGGAGTCAGAGTGATAGAGATTAAAGTAAAAGGTATCTGAGGGATCACACTTAACGATCATTCTTTGTTCAGAGTTAGGAAAGGAGGCCTTCTCCTTAGAGAAGAGTGGATACCCTTGAATACCTAAGCAAGGGTCATGAAGGGTGCAAATTCACAGGTTCTAGGTTCAAATGCCGAAATACACATGTGTCCCACGTGAAGGACTTTAAAAGTATCCTCTTTATTCCTTCAAACTCCTAAAGGTTATCATAGTTTGGAAGTAATATTTTTGTTGAAAGCCCTCTTGGTCCTTGAAATCACCCACAATCAGAATCTTGGAAGGGTAACCGCTCGAAAACTCTCAATATTTTTACTTACAAAGGAATTCAATGCTAATTTTGAAAGAATCATTGAAATAAGTTAAATGATGGACTAGTACTCAAGTAAAGATCCAACTCTTGATTGGCTTAAACCATTTTTTTTGGTGGAAGTCAAGTCTTTGACTAGGTGTCTAAAGGAGGTAGTTAACATTGAGAAGGGTAAATTAAGGGGGACAAAGTGGTAACACTAAAACTCATTTTCAACATGTTTGTATTCATCGATTTTAGGTTTGAATTTTAATCCTTATCCTCATGAGATAGTTTATGATGATCAATGCTAATCTGTCATTCACTTTCTTCTCATAAACCTAGACATTCTTCTTTGAGAGTGGTGGAAAATCGGTATCCAAGTTATTTGCAATCCAAATCTCTTTTTATCCTCATACCATGATTTGTTCTCATGAAACACAAACATCTCCGCTCACTATAAAAGGGTTGGTGCTTGGATTCCATATCTGTATCCTTTTTTATGCATGTAACAACCAATAAAATGCACTTTTTTTCGCTTTCATCCATCTTTCCTCTAACCTATGAAGGCATGTGTACATAGGTGTTTTGTTGTAGGACAAGAAAAAGTGATTGATTCAACCCAACTTATCAATCCAAGTATCTTACCTAGTCAAGGGCATGGAAACCAAGATGAAAAGCTTTGGAGGGAAGAGAAATGAGAGGAGAATGAGATAATTCAGAGTTGAATGTGCTTTAGAATCTCTGGAAGCAATATCTCCTTGGGTGTCACAAATAACCCTCCTTCTGGCATATCAAAAAATGAGGAAGTGATCATTGTACATACAAATAGGTTCAAACCTCCAAAACAGACAAAATATAGAGGGAAAATAGGCTTTGAAACTTTGGTGGGATTCATCTTACTTCACATGGAAGCTCATCATGCGTGCATGGAGACACCAATGCATGAAAAAGTCTCTCAAGGCTTGCATACCCCCTTGAGACACTCATCCCTCACCATATCCACCTCTAAGGAGAAAGAGAAAGAGAGAAAAATGCATGAGAAAGGAGAGTTACAAGATTTCCAAAGAGTTCTCATTGCACATGGAAAAATTCTACAAAATGAGCTCATGTTGAGCTTTATAAAAAAAATTAGTGGCCTTTTCAACACCCAAAAGTGACCAATCTAGTTAAAAATAGGCCTACACTAATTGCAGAGCTATTCTAACCTATTGTTAGTGAAGTAAATACAATAGAGCTATTTTTCTCACCTATTGTTTCTAGAGATCTTTGACCTATTGTTAGTGAAGTAAATACAATAGTGAGCTTTCCCATGCTCTATGGAACTATAAATTTATAACTTGTGGGAATATTATAGAAATGCGTGAAAAATCCAAAAAAAAAAATATTGATTCTTGTGCATGATCGTGTATCTTTTTGTATCCTCTAGCTTGCTTTGGTTTGCTTTTGAGTCTTTATGATGCAACACTCCCCCCTTCCTAGATGTTTTTATCCTTGAAAATGCCTCTAGGGGTTGTGATCTTTTTGTGCTTCCCATAATATTTCAATTTGCTATTTTAATTCTTGAATGAGAGCTTAGAATTCTTGAATAGTTGTGGTTTAGGCCTCACGTGCTTGTTGAAGTTGCATGTTCTATTGTGTGAATTCTTCATATGATGGTTCCAAGGGGCTATAACATTTCTGCTAATGGTACTCTAGAACTTAATGATCATAGAAAGGTATCCTTTTTGAATCTTAGTCTCTCACAAGTCCACTATGAGGCCTACTTGTGATGGAAGAAGGTGGACCACCTTTCCTCAATCTCTATAGCTCATGCTACATCTAGGCGAGCTGCAAGCCAGTCCAATCAAAATCAAGGTGACACTCCAAGAGCTGTTGGAGGGAGTCAATACTCTTGTGAAGGCATCACTCACTCTCTCCAGTACGAGCTAGCTACTTCCCACACTCCTGTAGGAATAAACTGACTTGCTGGAGACCATTCACAAGGGACTGAGCTTGGCATCCCTCATCCTAAGAAATTTGGGACCAAATCATCTCAACATAGTTAGACTGACTCCCATCAAGTTGAACCTTCTCAGGAATGTGCAGCACCATGGGACCTCTGGTGTCCTATTCCACAAATGAGACAATCACATGGGCATGATCCAAAAAGCGGGAACTGGCCAAAATACATGTCCTACCACCACAATCAACAAAATCATCACTGACATACATGCAATCAAACTTGGACATGTTCATATCATTGATCCGCCTATCGAAATGAGAGAAATGAAGGCTCCCCTGCTCACGAGTAAAACCTTAATGTGCCATACATCACACAACCTCAAGGTCATACAAATCTGCTCCTGACCTGCAAACTTAGAGACATGCACAGTAAGTAGTCTGACTACCCCCTTGGCGATCCTCAAGAACCTCAACCATGTTGAAATCTCTCGCAAAACACCAAGTTTCAGCATAAGGAACAACATCAGTGATCTAGAACTAGAAAGTGGCATGAGCACTCTCATGGTTCGAGGTGTATAAATTCTCCATACCTCAGGCTACCACATTGCAAGATAAGCCAAATGGCCCTGCTTGGGATAGTCTCCCCTCTATCCCTTATTACAGACTTCCAGGATTCCCCCACAAAAATGCATACACCACCTTGTGAGCCATTAGGTCCATACCCAGCAAGCCAAAGACATCTCTCCATGCCTTTGCAAAAGCTACCTACGTTGCCATGTACAACACAATGATAGATGATGCTTTTGGAGCATAGGACATCAATGGACCTACCAACCAAGCATTGGTGGAGCTCTTGATGAAGGTGAGCCCTATACCATAGAAAATTGAGGCCCACCCAATCCTTGAACATTCCATGAGAGAACCCTCATGGCGACGGGGCGAACCAAGATGCTGCACCAGTAGCGATGCAAGCCATCTTTGATGCTGGTTTGGATAGGGATCAATCCAAGTCCAACCATCCTTGATAGGTAGCCAACTGCTCCACTACCACCCTCCACAAATTGAACCAAGTGGACTCACCTATTTCTCATGCCTTCTCCTAGACAAGCTCCTCCTCATGGATATACATATAGAGAGTGAAGTATGAGAGTTTGCAATCACATAGAAAATAAGTTGACATCTTCAGCACCATGAATGAAGAGAAACTAAGCAAAGTCCTTGGTCCTAATAAACAAGTCAGTGAGATCTAGTTCCTCCTTGGACTTGGAGCTATGTGAGAGCTTGGAGAGTATTCTTTTAGAAGTCATGTGATTTCCTAAGCTTGGAACCCTTGTGATTGAAGGTACCTTGAGAGGGACTTACCCCCTTGGACTTGAAGCTATATATTGGAGGGCTTGTTTGGGAGAGAGCTTGGAGAGTATTCTTTTGGAATCCATGTGATTTCATGTGATTTCCTGAGCTTGGAAACCATGTGAACACCTTAGACTTGGAGCTATATATTGGAGGGGTTGATTGGGCTAGAGGTTGGAGAGTATTCTTCTAGAATCCATGTGATTTCGTAAGCTTAGAAACCATGTGAACACCTTAGGGACCCATGTGATTGAAGGTACCTTGAGAGGGAAGGGACTTACTCCCTTGGACTTGGAGCTATATATTGGAGGGGTTGGTTGGGTGGAAAGCGCATCTCTCTTCCTTCTCTTAGTTAGTTAGCTATCTTGTGTGTGGAAGCCATGGATCTCTCACACAACACTGGTATAAGAGCTTAGTTTGAGCCAAATGCTAGATAGCTTCTCTAGACTCGAAGAGATGGTTGTCCTCATGCATGTGAGAAGAGTACATTCCGAAGATTTCATGGCTGAAAAAAGGCAACCCATGTGACCCCTTCCTATGACAAGGAGGTGCATGACCATCAAAGCAGTCAACAAGCCCAACCACACAATGTCCAGATGTGATTAATGGGCATCTCGGTAGGTAACGAGCCCGACCACGTGCACTTTTGATGTGCACGAAAGAGTTTTACTGGGAGCTATTCCTCTCTTCTTGCATTTGGGCACAAAAAGATAGTGTGAGCTCATATTTATATAGAGGCTATTCCTCTCTTCTCGCACTTGGACACAAAAAGATAGTGTGAGCTCATATTTATATAGATATTTCATTTGGTTTTATTGGCCCATGTGGGGTATTGACACCCTCTATCTAGCAAATAGACAAGATTGCATGATCGTGAGATATTTCACCCACGAGCTGAGGGGGCAAGGTCAAATTGTGCAGGATCTATTAAATGACTACTCCAACCATGAGCAACAGTCCCTCTCTTTCGCTTGTTTGACGAGGATTGACTTCAGCACCAATGAATAAGTACATACGATCATACAATGATGTAGGAGCTCATGCCCACTCTTTAAGAAATCAATATTAGCTCTTCATCCTCTTCTCCTACGGTAATCACCGTCATACTAATGTCTCTTGAGCATTTTAAAAGCTCTGAATAAGTTATGGGATATAATCATCCATTCAATAATCATAGCCTCATAAGGCAAGGATAAAGGTAAGTTTTTTTTTTTAATATGTTTCTTTTTTCTCAAGGCGATGCATTATTTGCTTGATGATATATAAGGGAAGATTGAGGCACCCCCTTTAGCTTTTATATGGTTTATTTTTGGTCCAATTCTCTTTCTTCTTCATATTAATGAGAATAGTTTTTATTATTAAGGTATAGTTTGTAAACATTAAGAAACGCTTTTTCTTATTAAATGGACTGGATATATGTCTTGCTGATTGAGCATGACTTGTATTACATCAGTTGGTGTAAAGAAGGACTTCCTTTTGGGATGCCTTTTCTTACACCACAATCATGGAGATACCAATTAAATGAGCATGAATGAAGATTAGCTCTTCTCAAAGGGCAAAGGAAATATAAGTATTTCTTAGTTATGCTTGAACTTCATGCTTGTTTGTCATAACTTTTTCTTTATTATCCTTTTGCATGGTTCTTCATTGAAGCATGAGAAATGGCTTCAACAATGACTTAGGAAGATATATGAAGTTAAAATATTGCTCATCTATATTAATCACTTCAAAATACTTATATGGATGTTGGAATAAAAGACAAGGCATGTTTTTGCATCAAATAGAATATAATGCATGAATATTAAGAAGCAATGCACTATGGGGCAACCACGAGTTATAAAAATATCCTCATAAGGATTGAAAGAAACAATGAGGTTTGAGTAACTCTTTCATTAATGTTTCTTCTCAATTTTCATGATCTCCCATGCATGATTTTAAGATGCACTCATATGGGCACACAAGTAAGTATGAAATTCCCAAGAAGGATTTCGATAATGGACAAGGTGGTATTGCCCAAGCCTACTTCATCACCAGGAGAAAGACTCAAGTAAAGTCAAGGGATGGATGAAGCTTAAGTTTCATATGAGTATTCACCCTTTTCTTTTCGTAGTGAACCATAGAACATGCAATGCATGTCATTATAGACATAAATTGATGCATAGTATTCAAGTGGCCTAATTTGTTTGGTCACGTACACAATTAGTCATGGAAAGGATTTGCACTATGCATCAATTCACATGGTTTTGGAAAAGAAATACTGGTTGTGCATAATTATGGTCATTATTTATGTATGCATTATGGCAATTCATATGCACAAAAAGAAAGATGTTGCCATCCTCTCAATAACCAAAGTTCCAAACTTGGAACTTGGCATGCTTTAAGGAGGGGTTTAGTTTTTGAACCTTATGCATGCTACACCTCTTTTAATAAAGGTGTAAACGTTTGGCATACACTAGTATGCATATGGAACATATTACATAGGTTTTTGAGTTCAGAGGGAGATAAAATTCTTGAAATTAATCTTAAGTAGGATTTGAATTTATTCGGTTATAGGAATAATGGTGATGAAGCCAATTTTCCACTATAAACCATTTAATTCCCTTATTTTTGGCTTTGTAATAAAAAGCCAAATAATCATATACTTCTTTCATTACATCTTCAAATCTAGATGTTCTCAAGGATTGGGAGTTCTCAAAGAACCTCAATGCAAGAGAAGATTTTCATACACCATAAGATTTGTACAAATTTGAAAAAGGTTAAGAAAAGAAGCTGGATGAGCTATAAGGCATAATCCTAAAGGTATCTTGATGCTTCATGGGGATTACATAACATACATTATGGATTCCAATAACATAGACCTAAGGAAAATGGTTTCCTGTATGAAGCATAATAGCTAGATCCCCAAGTAAAACCCATGGGTAAAACATTGAACTCAAGATTTAGAAAAAGGAGCTAATGGAGAAAGACCTAGTCTTGTCCCTTATTTTGGCTAAGGAAGAGAAAAAAAAGCTCAAAGTAGGGTCAAAGATCAAATCAAACCTTAAAATTTGATAAGATGAGTCACACCACACTAAATGGTCAACCAAATATTCTTGAAGATTAAGTAAGATTTTTTGTGTTGTATTGAAGCACCTTAGTACTTGCTCTCATAATTTGGTACCATAGCAGATAAAGAGCCTTAAAAAGGAAAGAAAAGGTGTGAAAGTATAGTTATGTGGATTGGATGAAGAACCAACAGGCATGGGACAGTGGGTACTAAATCCCATTGAGTACTTTTTCTTGATGGCCAAAAGAAAAAGAGACTCATGATCCAATGGAATATATGTCTAGGAATAGGCATCTTCTTCAATTATCCTCTTAAAAAGAAGAAGAATTCTTCCAATAAGATACAAAACATTCTATCCCTCGATAACATTCATAGAGAGTTAGAAATAAAGAGAAGATCAACTTCTTGGAGTTTTGAAGCTGAACTCCAAAGGTTGAAGCTCTAAAAACTTCATTTGAAAGTTGTGAATTGGAATTCAACGAACATAAAGATGATCTTAGGCCAAGCTTGAAAAAGAATGCTGAGAACGATCATCTTTTTGGATACTTGATAGTTCAAGTCAATGAGAAGAATTAGAGAGATCTAGTCACAATGTCAATATAAGACATCTTAGAATAGATCTAGAATATAAACGAGAAAAATCTAGAAGGATCAAGAAAACCTTTAAGGTTTGAGCTCCAATTAAAGATCCATAAGGATTAAGTATTGAAGAAATGGTTGGAATAATCTATTCCTACTCGTGACCTTAAAGATAACACAATGTTTTACACTATGAGTTCTCATCTAGGGACATAGTTATAAAGATCTTAATCTTTTCCAAAGAACAAGTAAAAGAGATTTCAACCAAATGGAGTCTTCAATAGTTAGATTGATCCCTATGGGTTCTAGTTTCTTAACGTGAATGCTCAAAACTATGTAAAGTTTTGAAACAATATTGAACCCACTTTTACTAAGATATTCAAATCCTCTCCACAATAAAGAGGATGTTATATCCTCTTAAAACTAGATAATCCACTTATACCATTCTATTGGTTGGGTAGGGATTATAAAATGAAATTAGCCTCTATTTAGATTTATTGGAGGTGAATTGCAAACAAGAAAATCCACCCATTTCACTAAAAGTATGAGTATGTATACATCTAAGAGGAAGCGATTTGGGAAAGGATTATGAAAGATTCATCTTACTTTTAGAACAAGTTGAATTTTGAATTGAGAGATGAATCTGATAAGGAAACCTTAAGAAGCATTCATCTATTTTGTTAGGTTCATGCACAGGTGGTGCAAAGAGATGGACCAAGGTAGCAATTTAGTTGAAGTCCCTTTGAATCCACCTAGTTCATATGTTTGAGCTATGGAGACCTAGATGGCACATAGAAGGAAATAGACAAGGATGTTCTCTTCCACCCTTTTCATTCTTTCCATACTTTACATTCAACTCAGTTCGTTTTCATATGCAAAACTAGATGGAGCTTTGAATGATTGGGGTAGGGAATCAGACCACACATGGATTTCCTCTTTTAAAATTCAGTCCAAATAGAAATCACCCTTTTGAATAAAGAGGAAAATTAGAGAGATGAAGGCCATGATCCTTGAGATTGATCATGGGGCACGAGGGAAATACCCCAAGGTATATATCTCCACTCATTTTCGAGGATGGAAATGCTTTCAAGGGGCGGAGAATGTTGTATAATTACATGGGTCTAAGGGGTAGAGCCCTTGGGTTTCTAGGTGTGGAACCCTTGGTATTTATGGTTTATTTACCCATTTTAGATGGGTATTGAATCTTAGGGCTGATTCTCTAAGGTTGAGTACCTTATGCTTGACTATAAGCTTTTCCTAGCCATTTGGTTTGTACATGAGAGCTTGGAGAGTCTTCTTTTAGAGGCCATGTGCTTTCATGTGATTCCTAAGCTTGGAAACCGTGATAGCCTTTAATGTCAGAAATCTACCCAATAAAAATATATTTCACTACTTTATTATCCAATTTTTTGGGTTGTTGTTCATGTACTAGTGCATATGCCAAACAACCAAAGAAATGCGGATGAGCAACACATGGCTTGAGACCATGCCAAGCCTCCTATAGAGTGATAGATTGTAGTGCTTTTGTGGGACACTTGTTAATTACATATGTTGCACACATAATAGCCTCAAGCTAGAAATTATGTGGTAAAGCTTGGCTTTTGACTAGTCACCTCACCATCTCCATGAGAGACCCGTTCTTGATTTTAGAAACACCATTTTTTTGAGGTGTATATGGCATTGTACATTGATACCAATTTTTGGAGTTTGAGCTCTACGGAAGCACACAAACAACACAAGGAAGGAAAAAAACTTGGAGCACAACACACAAGTCTGAATCTATTACCAAGTGAATGTTCATAGATAAGTGACCCATTAGGGTTATAGGTGTATAAACAAGCCATGGGAAAAAAACCTCCTAAAGAGGGAAAAAAGTGCCCTAGTGGTCCTTGTGTGTTCACACACATCACTACCAAAATATATCAATAGATATGACAAAGGTGCGTCCAAATTGTTATCTATCAAAGTTTGCACCAACCATTTATGCATAATTTTTTGCTTTTCTATGTCATCCCTCTCATCAAAAAGTGCATTATGAAGATCTGTATAAAAAATGGAATGATCTGCATCATCACTTTGAACTTGTAAGGTTGAGAAATTTCCTCACTTGGAACAACACTTGATTGTGTCATATATATATATATATATATATATATATATATATATATATATATATATATATATATATATATATATATATATATATATATATATATATATATATATATCTTTAGAGATAAATGTTGTCTCCTTGATACATGAAAGTAAGGGTTGAATTGCATCTTCCACAAAAACAACATCACAACTAGCCAAAATGCATTTAATTTGTGCATGATACAAATGATATCCTTCACTTTCATAATTGTACCCAACAAAAATACATTTCATAGCTTTATCATCCGATTTTCTTCATTGTTGTTTAGGAATTAATGCATATGTAAAATAATAAAAGACACATAGATGAGCAACATATGTTTCTGACCATGACTAGCCTCATACGGAGTGATCAAGTGTAGTGCTATCATGGGACACATGTTAAGTACATATGTTGAACACATAATAGTCTCAAGCTAGAAGCTATGAGATAAAGCTGTTGGAGTTAGACGTTTGCGGAAGCACGCGAACAGCACAAGGAAGAAGAAGAAGCTTGGAGCACAACACACAAGACTGAATATATTACTAGAGAATGTACAAAGATAAGTAGCCCATTAGGGCAATAGGCGTATGTACAAGCCGGGGGAAAAAAACCTCCTAAAGAGGGAAAAAAGTGCCCCGTCGGTCCTAGAGTGTTCACACACATCACTACCTAAATATATCAACAAATCCCCCCTGGAAGTGATGCGGTGAACAAGGAGCTGGCACTCATGTATAAGGAAGTGCCGAGCTATGTGGAAATCACTCCACAAAAGGAAGTAAGCCCAAAGCTTTGCGGAAAGCTTCAAACTTCTCCCTAGGCAGAGCCTTCGTGAAAAGGTCTGCAATGTTCCCCTGCGTGGGCACATATGCCAAGCTGATCTCCCCAGCAGAGAACCTCTTCCTGACATAGTGATAATGCACCTCAATGTGCTTAGTGCGAGCATGGAACACAGGGTTCCTCGCAACTGCCAATGCGCTCTGACTGTCAGTGAAGATGGTGGTGGCAGAAGACTGGCCAACACCCAAATCAGCCATAAGGCGTCTGAGCCACACACACTCAACAGTCGCTGTGAAAGCTGCCCTATACTCAGCCTCACAACTGGAAGTGGCCACAGTAGGCTGCTTCTTGCTCAACCAAGATATACATGAGCTACCAAGCATGAAGCAAAAACCACTGGTGGACACACGAGTGTCATAGCAACCAGCCCAATCTGAGTCAGAAAAAGCATGCAAATCTGGCGGTAGTGATCCCCCCTTGGGATAAAACAACCCAAGTAGCCGAGTACCACTCAAGTAGCGAAAGATGCGCTTAACCGCTTTCCAATGCGTGATTCCTGGGCAATGCATAAACCTGCTCATCTGTGAGACAACAAACTGAATATCTGGCCGAGTAATGCATAAGTAAATCAAGCATCCAACGGCCTGCTGATAGAGAACAGCATCAAATGCATCTCCAGCATCATGAAGACTCAATCGTAAACCTGTCTCCATAGGAGTGGCAATAGGCTTACAGTCTTCAAGGCCAAAACGCTACAATAATGTGTCAATATATTTCGTTTGACACAAAGCCATTCCACCATCAACTTGCATAAACTGAATGCCCAAATAGTGATGCAAATGCCCCAAATCAGACATCTCAAATGAGGCATGCAAATCAGCCTTGAAATCAGGAATATGCTTCTCAAGAGGACCAGTGAGCAGCATGTCGTCTACATAGACAACAATGATCAATAGCACATCATTAGCACGCTTAACATATAAGGTGCTTTCAGTTGGACTGTTCTCAAAACCATGTGCAATCAGATAGGCATGTATTTTCTCATACCAAGCACGTGGTGCTTGCTTTAAACCATATAACGCCTTCTTTAACCTGCACACCTGGTTTTCATGCCCTTTCTGCACAAAGCTACGGGGCTGAAAAACATACACTTCTTCATGCAAGTCACCATTCAGAAATGCTGTTTTAATGTCCAACTGATGTACATTCCAACCATGATGGGCTGCAAGTGCACAAATGCTCCGAACAGTAGTCATACGGCATGTAGGTGCAAAGGTCTCATCAAAATCAATGCCTCTTTCCTGCGCATAACCCTTTGCAACAAGCCTAGCCTTATACCTGTCAACTGTACCATCAGGTTTACGCTTCAGCTTGTATACCCACTTAGTGCCAATGGCCTTCTTGCCAGGAGGCAAGTCACATAAAGACCATGTACCATTCTTCATTATAGCATCATATTCAGATTGCATAGCAGCCATCCAATTTTCTGAATTTTGTGCTTCATCAAAAGAAACAGGCTCATTCTCATCACAGAGACTAGATGCAGCCATAGCATAGCAATCTGATGCAAAGGAGGTACTATGAGAGCCTGAACGAGTACGATATGACAAAGGTGCATCTAATTTGCCGTCACGCAAAGTCTGCACCAACCATTTTGGCATAGTTTTTGCCTGTTCAATATCAGCTCTCTCATCAACAAGTGCATCATGTAAATCTGCATCAGAAATGGAATGATCTGCATCATCATATGAAACCTGCAAAGGCTGAGAAGTTGCCTCATTAGGACCAGCGCTAGCCTGTCCACCTGTAAAAAGAGGCATCAAAGTATCATACATGTCTTTGGAGCTAACAGATGTCTCCTTAGTACATGAAAGCAATGGCTGAATAGCATCTTCCACAAAGACAACATCACGGCTAACCAGAATGCGTTTAGTCTGTGGATGATACAGACGATAGCCTTTACTTTCAGAACTGTACCCAACAAAAATACATTTTACTGCCTTATCATCCAATTTTCTGCGATGTTGTTCAGGCACTAATGCATATGCCAAACAACCAAAAACACGCAGATGAGCAACAGATGGCTTGCGGTCATGCCAAGCCTCATATGGAGTGATGGACTGCAACGCTTTGGTGGGACACCTGTTAAGTACATATGCTGCACACATGACAGCCTCAAGCCAGAAACTATGTGGTAAAGCCAGACTTTTGACCATGCACCTCGCCATCTCCATGAGTGACCTATTCTTTCGTTCAGCAACTCCATTCTGTTGAGGTGTATACGGCACTGTACACTGGTGTTTTATCCCACGTTCAGCCAGAAATGCATTAAAATCTGAAGACATATATTCCCCCCCTCGATCAGAACGGAGGGTGCCCATTTTACATGCTGAGAGATTTTCAGCCAAAACCAAAAACTGTTTGAAGCACATGAATACTTCGGACTTTGCTTTGAGTGGATATACCCATGCATGCCTGGAAAAATCATCAAAGAAAGTCACGAAGTAAAGGTAATTTCCAAAAGAGGGTGTCTGCATAGGACCACAGACATCACTATGTACAAGCTGCAATGTCTGCATAGCCCGAACTGAACCATCTTTTGGAAAGGAAGAACGCTGCATTTTGCCCAAAATACAGCCTTCGCAAACATGTTTTCCAGGTGCCTTAAGTTTGGGCAAAGAGGACACCATTTCAGATTTCTGCAGGCGTAACAAACTAGCAAAATTCAGATGACCAAAGCGTGCATGCCAAAGCTTTGCATCTGACATAGCCTGAGAATCATGAACTGCACATGCCGAATCATTCACAGATCTTTCATAGTCTATGAGCTTATACAGCCCACGACATAAAATGCCAGAAGCAATAATCACATCGCCATTTGAGAGATCATGGACTGTACACCTGTCATCAACGAATTGCACAACCAAGCCAATCTTGGCTAATGCAGAAACTGATAACAGGTTCTTTTTGATCCCTGGCACAAATAAAGCATCTGACAAAGTGAAAGAACTACCATCAGCAGTAGTCAGAATGATCTTACCAACTCCCATAACAGGATAAGAGGAGTTATTGGCGCATGTGACAGTATTCCCTGTAGGGGCAGGCTCGAGCGAAGAGAAGAAACTGCGCTGCGAGGTAATATGTTTGGTCGCCCCACTGTCAAAGTACCAAACATCTGAGTCTACTGCAGACATGCACTGATCATGAGAAGATGGGTCAAAACTGCAGACAATAGTAAACGCCCATTCTTCTTCCTGCACAAGATTTGCAGACTCTGTTTTTGGTGTAGAGGCCTCTGCAACAACCATTCCAGCCTCTTTCTTCTTTGCCTCTTTAGCAGCCAGTTTTGGACAGTTCTTTATAATATGATCATTTCCTTTACAGTACTTGCAGAAAAATTTCTGCTTTTCTGATTTCTTCTCATCTTTATCCTGGTTCTTCGATTGTGCAGCATTTGCAGATTTCTGCTTACTAGTAGAAGAGCTCCATTTTCCTTTGCCCTTCTGACTAGCCAGGAAAGCTTGATCTGCAACATGCATAATGGACCTGTTCTGCCTAGACTGATCTTCCTGCAACAGAACAGAGACTAATTCCTCAAATGACAAGGCATTCGGATTGCCTTTCATCATCAATCGAAGAGTAGAGGCAAAACTCTGATATGAATCAGGAAGGCCATTCAGAACGGTCTGCACAAGTGAGCTATCTGGTATAACCTCATCAGCAGAAATCAATTGTTCCTTCAGGTCTTTGATCTTTGTAAGAAAATTGTCCATCGAATCACCTTCATTCATGTGCTCACTCTCCAACTGTTTTCGGAGGTAAGCAACACGAGCCTCATTCCTAGCCTGGTACAAAGTGGTAAGTGTATCCCAAGCATCCTTTGCTGTTCTGCAAGAGCGAATATGAGGAATAATGGCACGTTTGACAGACAAAGCTATCAATGCATGTGCCTGGGCATCTCTGCCATCCCAACGAATCTGCTCTGCAGTAGGTGCAACAGAAACAGCAGCACGAACAGGAATCTGCAGAATATCATCTTCGACACCATCTTCATCAGCTCCAACACCTGTATTTGCAGTTCCTGTCGTTACAGGTGTAACAGGACGTCTTTCAACACCCTGCACAATGTTCCACAATCCTTTTGCAACCAGTACATGTCGCATCATATAAGCCCATAATGGGTAGTTGGTACCATCCAACTTATCCTCAACAGCCAACATACGGAATACATCACTGCTTTCAGCCATGGCCGGTGACTAAAATACCTTGATGCAGAAAATTGATTGTATCTCAAAAAGTTGAACAAAATTGCCCAGACGAGTTCTGCTAGACCTGTAGCAGACTTCGAGACGCTTAAACTGGCGAACAGAAACTGGTATATACCTTTGGCACAAAAGGAAGAAATAGCCTGCACAAGCACTGCGATAGTGCGTTCGGAGGCCGAAACGAGCTCAGATCGCGATTTCGGCACCACAAAGCGAAGCCGTTTTGATCTCGGAAACACCCTGAGTATGCTCACCAAATTTTGTGCGAATCTGAGACTGCAAACAGAGGAGTGTCGACGGCGCCCTAGAAGAAGCAACGACCTGCTCTGATACCAATTGTTGGAGTTAGACGTCTGCGGAAGCATGCGAACAGCACAAGGAAGAAGAAGAAGCTTGGAGCACAACACACAAGACTGAATATATTACTAGAGACTGTACAAAGATAAGTAGCCCATTAGGGCAATAGGCGTATGTACAAGCCGGGGGAAAAAAACCTCCTAAAGAGGGAAAAAAGTGCCCCGGCGGTCCTAGAGTGTTCACACACATCACTACCTAAATATATCAACAAAAGCCTCACTTTTGACCATACACTTCACCATTTCCATGAGATACTTATTATTTCTTTTAGCCACTCCATTTTTTTGAGGTTTATACAACATTGTACATTGATGTTTTTATCCCATGATAAGCCATAAATGCATTAAAATCAGAAGACGTGTATTCCCCCCCTCAATCAGAATGGAAAGTGCCTAATTTACATGCTGACAGATTTTGAACCATAACTAGGAAATGTTTAAAGCACATAAACACTTCGAACTTTGTTTTCAATGGATAAAACCATGCATGCCTAGAGAAGTCATCAATAAAGGCCACGAAATATAGATAGTTCCCAAATGAAGGTGTCTACATAGGGCCACAAATATCACAATGAACAAGCTATAGTTTATGGATAGCTCTGATTGAACCATCTTTTGGGAAGGAGTAATGCTGCATTTTGCCTAGAATATAGCCTTCATACACATGTTTAGAAGCTGCATCAAATTTTTGAAACAAGGACACCATTTAGATATGAAAGCATAACAAACTAACAAAATTCAAATGTCCAAAGCATCCATGCAAAGATTTGCATCTAACATAGCATGAGAATATTGAATTGCACATGCTAAATCATTAACAAATTTTGCATAGTTTATGAGCTTATATATATTGATATATTTAGGTAGTGATGTGTGTGAACACACTAGGACCGTCGGGGCACTTTTTTCCCTGTTTAGGAGGTTTTTTTCCCTCGACTTGTATATATGCCTATTGCCCTAATGGGCTACTCATCTTAGTACATTCTCTAGTAATACATTCAGTATTGTGTGTTTGTGCTCCAAGCTTCTTCTTCTTCCTTGTGTTGTTCGCGTGCTTTTGCAGACGTCTAACTCCAACAATTGGTATCAGAGCAGGTCGTCGCTTCGTCTAGGATGCCGTCGACACTCCTCCGTTTGCAGTCTCAGATTCACACGAAATTTGGTGAGCATAGTCAGGGTGTTTCAGAGATCAAAAGAGCTTCGCTATGTGTGCCGAAATCGCGATCTCAGCTCGTTTCGACCTCCGAACGCACTATCGTAGCGCTTGTGCAAGCTGTTTCGTCTTTTTGTGCCAAAGGTATATACCAGTTTTTGTTCGCCAGTATAAGCGTCTCGAAGTCTGCTACAGGTTTAGCAGAACTCATCTGGGCAGTTCCGTTCAACTTTTTGAGATACAGTCAATTTTCTGCATCAAGGTATTTTAGTCACCGGCCATGGCTGAAAGCAGTGATGTATTCCGTATGTTGGCTGTTGAGGATAAGTTGGATGGTACCAACTACCCATTGTGGGCTTATATGATGCGACATGTATTGGTTGCAAAAGGATTGTGGAACATTGTGCAGGGTGTTGAAAGACGTCATGTTACACCTGTAACAACAGGTACTGCAAATACAGGTGCTGGAGCTGATGAAGATGGTGTCGAAGATGATATTGTGCAGATTAATGTTCGTGCTGCTGTTTCTGCTGCACCTACTGTAGAGAAGATTTGTTGGGATGGCAGAGATGCCCATGCACATGCATTGATAGCTTTGTCTGTCAAACATGCCATTATTCCTCATATTCGCTCTTGTAGAACAGCTAGGGATGCTTGGGATACACTTAGCACATTGTACCAAGCTAGGAATGTGGCTCGTGTTGCTTACCTCCGAAAACAGTTGGAGAGTGAGCACATGAATGAAGGTGATTCTATGGACAGTTTCCTAACGAAGATCAAAGACTTGAAGGAATAGTTGATTTCTGCTCATGAGGTTATACCAGATAGCTCACTTGTGCAGACCGTTCTGAATGGTCTTCCTAATTCATATCAGAGTTTTGCTTCTACTCTTCGGTTGATGATGAAAGGCAATCCGAATGCCTTATCATTTGAGGAGTTAGTCTCTGTTCTGTTGCAGGAAGATCAGCCCAGGCAGAACAGGTCCATTATGCATGTTGCAAATCAAGCTTTCCTGGCTAGTCAGAAGGGCAAAGGAAAATGGAGCTCTTCTACTAGTAAGCAGAAATCTGCAAATGCTCCACATTCGAAGAACCAGGATAAAGATGAGAAGAAATCAGAAAAGCAGAAATTATTTTGCAAGTACTGTAAAGGGAATGATCATATCATAAAGAATTGTCCAAAACTGGCTGCAAAAGAGGCAAAGAAAAAGGAGGCTGGAATGGTTGTTGCAGAAGCCTCTACACCAAAAACAAAGTCTGCTAATCTTGTGTACGAAGAAGAATGGGCGTTTACTACTTTTTGCAGTTTTGACCCATCTTCTCATGAGCAGTGCATGTCTGCAGTGGACTCAGATGTTTGGTACTTTGACAGTGGGGCGACCAAACATATTACCTCGCAGCGTAGTTTCTTCTCTTCACTCGAGCCTGCCCCTACAGGGAATACTGTCACATGCGCAAACAACTCCTCTTATCATGTTATGGGAGTTGGTAAGATCATTCTGACTACTGCTGATGGTAGTTCTTTCACCTTGTCAGATGCTTTATTTGTGCCAGGGATCAAGAAGAATCTGTTATCAGTTTCAGCATTAACAAAGATTGGCTTGGTTGTGAAATTTGTTGGTGACAGATGTACAGTTCATGATCTGTCAAATGGCGATGTTATTATTGCTTCTGGCATTTTATGTCGTGGCCTGTATAAGCTCATAGACTATGAAAGATCTGTGAATGATTCGGCATGTGCAGTTCATGATTCTCAGGCTATCTCAGATGCAAAGCTTTGGCATGCACACTTTGGTCATCTAAATTTTGCTAGTTTGCTACGCCTGCAGAAATCTGATATGGTGTCTTCTTTGCCCAAGCTTGAGGCACCTGGAAAACATGTATGTGAAGGCTGTATTTTGGGCAAAATGCAGTGTTCCTCCTTTCCAAAAGATGGTTTAGTTCGGGCTACGCAGAAATTGCAGCTTGTACATAGTGATGTCTGTGGTCCTATGAAGACACCCTCTTTTGGGAATTACCTTTACTTCGTGACTTTCATTGATGATTTTTCCAGGCATGCATGGGTATATCCACTCAAAGCAAAGTCTGAAGTGTTCATGTGCTTCAAACAGTTTTTGGTTTTGGCTGAAAATCTGTCAGCATGTAAAATGGGCACCCTCCGTTCTGATCGAGGGGGGAATATATGTCTTTTGATTTTAATGCATTTCTGGCTGAACGTGGGATAAAACACTAGCGTACAGTGTCCTATACACCTCAATAGAATGGAGTTGTTGAACGAAAGAACAGGTCACTCATGGAGATGGCGAGGTGCATGGTCAAGAGTCAGGCTTTACCACATAGTTTCTGGCTTGAGGCTGTCATGTGTGAAGCATATGTACTGAACAGGTGTCCCAGTAAAGCGCTGCAGTCTATCACTCCATATGAGGCTTGGCATGACTGCAAGCCATCTGTTGCTAATCTACGTGTTTTTGGTTGTTTGGCATATGCATTAGTGCTTGAACAACATCGCAGAAAATTGGATGATAAGGCAGTAAAATGTATTTTTGTTGGGTACAGTCCTGAAAGTAAAGGCTATCGTCTGTATCATCCACAGACTAAATGCATTTTGGTTAGCCGTGATGTTGTCTTGTGGAAGATGCTATTCAGCCATTGCTTTCATGTACTAAGGAGACATCTGTTAGCTCCAAAGACATGTATGATACTTTGATGCCTCTTTTTATAGGTGGGCAGTCTAGTGTTGGTCCTAATGAGGCAAATGTTTCTTTTGATGAAGCACAAAATTCAAAAAATTGGATGGCTGCTATGCAATCTGAATATGATGCTATAATGAAGAATGGTACATGGTCTTTATGTGACTTGCCTCCTGGCAAGAAGGCCATTGGCAGTAAGTGGGTATACAAGCTGAAGCATAAACCTGATGGTACAATTGATAGGTATAAGGCTAGGCTTGTTGCAAAGGGTTATGCGCAGGAAAGAGGCATTGATTTTGATGAGACCTTTGCACCTACATGTCGTATGACTACTATTCGGAGCATTTGTGCACTTGCAGCCCATCATGGTTGGAATGTACATCAGTTGGACATTAAAATAGCATTTTTGAATGGTGACTTGCATGAAGAAGTGTATGTTTTTCAGCCCCGTGGCTTTGTGCAAAAAGGGCATGAAAACCAGGTGTGCAGGTTAAAGAAGGCATTATATGGTTTAAAGCAATCACCACGTGCTTGGTATGAGAAGATACATGCCTATCTGATTGCACATGGTTTTGAGAACAGTCCAACTGAAAGCACCTTATATGTTAAGCGTGCTAATGATGTGCTTCTAATCATTGTTGTCTATGTTGACGACATGCTGCTCACTGGTCCTATTGAGAAGCATATTGCTGATTTCAAAGCTGATTTGCATGCCTCATTTGAGATGTCTGATTTGGGGCATTTGCATCACTATTTGGGCATTCAGTTTATGCAAGTTGATGGTGGGATGGCTTTGTGTCAAACAAAATATATTGACACATTATTGCAGCATTTTGGCCTTGAAGACTGTAAGCCTATTGCTACTCCTATGGAGACAGGTTTACAATTGAGTCTTCATGATGCTGGTTTATCCATTGGCCAGGAGTCATGCATTGGAAGGCACTTAAGCGCATCTTTTGCTACTTGAGTGGTACTCGGCTACTTGGGTTGTTTTATCCCAAGAAGGGATCACTACCGCCAGATTTGCATGCTTTTTCTGACTCAGATTGGGCTGGTTACTATGACACTCGTGTGTCCACCAGTGGTTTTTGCTTCATGCTTGGTAGCTCATGTATATCTTGGTTGAGCAAGAAGTAGCCTACTGTGGCCACTTCCAGTTGTGAGGCTGAGTATAGGGCAGCTTTCGTAGCGACTGTTGAGTGTGTGTGGCTCAGACGCCTTATGGCTGATTTGGGTGTTGGCCAGTTTTCTGCCACCACCATCTTCACTGACAGTCAGAGTGCATGGGCAGTTGCGAGGAACCCTGTGTTTCATGCTCGCACTAAGCACATTGAGGTGCATTATCACTATGTCAGGGAGAGGTTCTCTGTTGGGGAGATTAGCTTGGCATATGTGCCCACGCAGGAGAACATAGCAGACCTTTTCACGAAGGCTCTACCTAGGGAGAAGTTTGAAGCTTTCCGCAAAGCTTTGGGCCTACTTCCTTTTGTGGAGTGATTTCCACATAGCTTGGCACTTCCTTATACATGAGTGCCAGCTCCTTGTTCACCGCATCACTCCCAGGGGGGATTTGTTGATATATTTAGGTAGTGATGTGTGTGACACACTAGGACCGCCGGGGCACTTTTTTCCCTCTTTAGGAGGTTTTTTTCCCTCGGCTTGTATATATGCCTATTGCCCTAATGGGCTACTCATCTTAGTACATTCTCTAGTAATACATTCAATATTGTGTGTTTGTGCTCCAAGCTTCTTCTTCTTCCTTGTGTTGTTTGCGTGCTTCTGCAGACGTCTAACTCCAACAATATAGCCCACAAGATAGAATGCTAGAAGCAAAAATAACATCACCATTCGGGATATCATGAATTATACATCTTTCATAAAAAAGATTGACAACCAAGCCAATCTTGGCTAATGCTAAAATTGACAATAGATTTTTCTTAATACCTGGACCATATAAGGCATCTAACAATGTGAAAGAACTACCATTAGAAGTAGTCAGAATGATCTTTCCAACCCACAATACAAGATAAGAGGTTTTATTAGCACATGTGACAATAATCTCTGTAGGGGTAGGCTCAAGTGAAGTGAAGAAATTGTGTTACGAGGTAATATGTTTGGTTGCACGACTATCAAAGCACAAAACATCTGAGTCTACAATAGGCATACAATGCTCATGTGAAGATGGTTCATAATTGGAAATAGAAGCAAATTCCCATTCTTCATTTTAAACAAGATTACTAGACTCAATTTTCGGTGTAGAGGCCTCTAGAACAACCATTCTTGCCTCTTTCTTCTTTGCCTCCTTTGCAACTAGTTTAGGACAAATCTTTATGAAATGATCATTTGCCTTATAGTACTACAAATTTTTATTTGCTTTTAGTTGTTTATCATCTTTGTCTTCCCTCTTTGACTGTGCAGCATTAACAAATTTCTCCTTACTAGTAGATGAGCTCCATTTACCTTTATTCTTCTGACTAGCTAAGAAAGCTTGATCTACAACACACATAGTTGACTTGTTCTGCTTAGGTTGATCTTCTTGAAACAAAATAGAGACTAACTCCTCAAATGTTAAGGCATTTGGATTGCCTTTCATCATCAATGGAAGATTAGAAGAAAGACTCTTATATGAATCTAGAAGATCATTAAGGACATTTCACACATGTGAACTATCTAGCAAGATTTCATCAACAAAAATCAATTACTTCGTTAAATCTTTGATCTTGGTCAAAAATTTGTCCATAGAATCTCTTTTTTTCATATGCTCACTCTCCAACTATTTTCGGAGGTAAGCAACACAAGCCTCATTTCTTGCTTGGTATAATGTTGTAAGAGTATCCCATGCATTTTTTGATGTCCTGTAAGAGAGAATATGAGGGATAATGGAACATTTGATAGAAAAGGCTATTAATGCATATGCATGTGCGTCTCTTCCATCCAAAAAAATTGCTCTATAGTAGGTGTAACAAGAGCCACAACACGACCAAGAAATTCAAGATCATCATCTTCAATACAATCAATATCACCTTCAATGTTTGTATTTGTAGGTGTAATAGGATGTTTTTCAACACCTTGCACAATGTTGTGTGCATAAAGTGGTGAGGGGAGAGATTATTGCATGCATAAAGTGGTAAGGATGGTAGATAAATTCATTTCAACTATGTAGAGTATTTGGCTTGAGCTACAAAAATCTTGGTCTCAATTTACTTGTAAAAACTTTTGAAGTTTCTCCTTCTCCAACATGCATACAATATGGTGGAAAAAACCATATAGAATATGCCTTTTTTGTTGTCCTTGGTCTAATAATTATGGTGTGCTTGGGATAAGCTAATGAATGAAAGCATTATGATTTTGAGTCTTAGGAAACTAGCAAGAAAATAGCCATAGGGCTCCATATGGTTCCTTGTACTTGATAATAAAGGCTTTTTGAATGATGTGATCCAAAATTAGAAGACATCAAACTTGTATCGTCCATCATAGATCAGGTAATTGTTGGAGTTAGATGTCTGCGGAAGCATGCGAACAACACAAGGAAGAAGAAGAAGCTTGGATCACAACACACAAGCTATGTGGAAATCACTACACAAAAGGACGTAAGCCCAAAGCTTTGCGGAAACCTTCAAACTTATCCCTAGGCAGAGCCTTCATGAAAAGGTCTGTAATGTTCTCCTACGTGGGCACATATGCCAAGCTGATCTCCTCAGCAGAGAACCTCTCCCTGACATAGTGATAATGCACCTCAATGTGCTTAGTGCGAGCATGGAACACAGGGTTCCTCGCAACTACCAATGCGCTCTGACTGTCAGTGAAGATGGTGGTGGCAGAAGTCTGACCAACACCCAAATCAGCCATAAGGCGTCTGAGCCACACACACTCAACAGTCGTTGTGAAAGCTACCCTATACTCAGCCTCAGAACTGGAAGTGGCCACAGGAGGCTGCTTCTTGCTCAACCAAAATATACATGAGCTACCAAGCATGAAGCAAAAACCACTAGTGGACACATGAGTTTCATAGCAACCAGCCCAATTAGAGTCAGAAAAAGCATGCAAATCTGGCGGTAGTGATCCCCCCTTGGGATAAAACAACCCAAGCAGTGGAGTACCACTCAAATAGTGAAAGATGCGCTTAACTGCCTGCCAATGCTTGACTCTTGGGCAGTGCATAAACCTTCTCATCTGTGAGACAACAAACTTAATATCTGGCTGAGTAATGCATAAGTAAATCAATCATTCAACGGCCTGCTCATAGAGAACAACATCAAATGCATCTCCATCATCATGAAGACTCAATCGTAAACATGTCTCCATAGGAATGGCAATAGGCTTACAGTCTTCAAGGCCAAAACGCTGCAACAATATGTCAATATATTTCGTTTGACACAAAGCCATTCCACCATCAACTTGCATAAATTGAATGCCCAAATAGTGATGCAAATGCCCCAAATCATACATCTCAAATGAGGCATGCAAATCAGCCTTCAAATCAGCAATATGCTTCTCAATAGGACCAGTGAGCAACATGTTGTCAACATAGACAACAATGATCAGAAGCACATCATTAGCACGCTTAACATATAAGGTGCTTTCAATTGGACTGTTCTCAAAATCATGTGCAATCAGATAGGCATGTATCTTCTCATACCAAGCACGTGGTGCTTTCTTTAAACCATATAATGCCTTCTTTAACTTGCACACCTGGTTTTCATGCCCTTTTTGCACAAAGCCATGAGGCTCAAAAACATACACTTCTTCATGCAAGTCACCATTCAGAAATGCAGTTTTAATGTCCAACTGATGTACATTCCAACCATGATGGGCTTCAAGTGCACAAATGCTTCAAATAGTAGTCATACAGCATGTAGGTGCAAAGGTCTCATCAAAATCAATGCCTCTTTCCTGCGCATAACCCTTTGCAACAAGCCTAGACTTATACTTGTCAACTATACCATTAGGTTTACGCTTCAGCTTGTATGCCCGCTTAGTGCCAATGGCCTTCTTGCCAGGAGGCAAGTCACATAAAGACCAAGTACCATTTTTCAGTATTGCATCATATTCAGATTGCATAGCAGCCATCCATTTGAATTTTGTGGTTCATCAAACGAAACAAGCTCATTCTCATCACAGAGACTAGATGCATCCATAGCATAGCAATCTGATGCAAAAGAGGCACTATGAGAGCCTGATCGAGTATGATATGATAGAGGTGCATCTAATTTGTTGTCACACAAGGTCTGCACCAACTATTTTGGAATAGTTTTTGCTTGCTCAATATCAACTCTCTCATCAATAAGTGCATCATGTACATCTGCATCAAAAATGGAATTATTTGCATCATCACATGAAACCTGCAAAGGCTAAGAAGTTGCCTCATTAGGACCAGCACTAGACTGTCCACCTATAAAAAGAGGCAACAAAGTATCATACATGTCTTTGGAGCTAACAGATGTCTCCTTAGTACATGAAATCAATGTCTGAATAGCATCTTCCACAAAAACAACATCATGGCTAACCAGAATGCGTTTAGTCTGTGGATGATACAAATGATAGCCTTTACTTTCAGAACTGTACCCAACAAAAATATATTTTACTTCTTTATCATCCAATTTTCTACGATGTTGTTCAGGCACTAATGCATATGCCAAACAACCAAAAACATGTAGATGAGCAACAGATGGCTTGCGGTCATGCCAAGCCTCATATGGAGTGATAGACTGCAGTGCTTTAGTGGAACACCTATTTAGTACATAGGCTGCACACATGACAACCTCAAGCCAGAAACTATGTGGTAAAGCTTGACTCTTGACCATACACCTTGCCATCTACATGAGTGACATGTTCTTTCATTCAGCAACTCCATTCTGTTGAGGTGTATACGACACTATACACTAGTGTTTTATCCCACGTTCAGCCAGAAATGCATTAAAATCAGAAGACATATATTCCCCCCCTCGATCAGAACAGAGGGTGCCCATTTTACATGCTGACAAATTTTCAGCCAAAACCAAAAATTGTTTGAAGCACATGAACACTTCGGACTTTGCCTTCAATGGATATACCCATGCATGCCTAGAAAAATCATCGATGAAAGTCATGAAGTAAAGATAATTCCCAAAAGAAGGTGTCTGCATAGGACCACATATATCACTATGTACAAGCTGCAATTTCTGAGTAACCTGAACTGAACCATCTTTGGGAAAGAACGAATGTTGCATTTTGCCCAAAATATAGCCTTCACAAACATGTTTTCTAGGTGCCTCAAGTTTGGGCAAAGAGGACACCATTTCAGATTTTTGCAGGCGTAGCAAACTAGCAAAATTCAGATGACCAAAGCGTGCATGCCAAAGATTTACATCTGACATAGCCTGAGAATCATTTACTGCACATGCCAAATCATTTACATATTTTTCATAGTCTATGAGCTTATACAACCCACGACATAAAATGTCAGAAGCAATAATCACATTGCCATTTGACAGATCATGAACTGTACACCTGTCATCAACAAATTTCACAACCAAGCCAATCTTGGCTAATGCAGAAACTGATAACATGTTCTTCTTGATCCTTGGCACAAATAAAGCATCTGACAAAGTGAAAGAACGACCATCAGTAGTAGTCAAAAGGATCTTACCAACTCCCATAAGAGGATAAGAGGAGTTGTTGGTGCATGTAACAGTATTCCCTGTAGGGGCAGGCTCGAGTGAAGAGAAGAAACTGTGTTGCGAGGTAATATGTTTGGTCGCTCCACTATCAAAATACCACACATCATGAGTCTACTGCAGACATGCACTGCTCATGAGAAGATGGGTCAAAACTGCAGACAATAATAAACGCCCATTCTTCTTCTTGCACAAGATTAGCAGACTCTATTTTTGGTGTAGAGGCCTCTGCAACAACCATTCCAGCCTCTTTCTTCTTTGCCTCTTTAGCAGCCAATTTTGGACAGTTCTTTATGATATGATCATTCCCTTTACAGTAGTTACAAAACAATTTCTGCTTTTCTGATTTCTTCTCATCTTTATCTTCCTTCTTCAAATATGCAGAATTAGTAGATTTTTGCTTACTAGTTGAAGAGCTCCATTTTCCTTTGCCCTTCTGAATAGCCAGTAAAGCTTGATCTGCAACTCGCATAATGGACTTGTTCTGCCTGGATTGATCTTCCTGCAACAGAACAGAGACTAAGTCCTCAAATGATAAGGCATTTGGATTGCCTTTCATCATCAACCGAAGAGTAGAAGCAAAAATCTCATATGAATCAGGAAGACCATTTAGAACGGTCTGCACAAGTGAGCTATCTAGTATAACCTCATCAGTAGAGATCAATTGTTCCTTCAAGTCTTTGATCTTCGTTAGGAAACTGTCCATAGAATCACCTTCATTCATGTGCTCACTCTCCAAATGTTTTCGGAGGTAAGCAACACGAGCCTCATTCCTAGCTTGGTACAATGTGGTAAGTGTATCCCAAGCATCCTTAGCTGTTCTACAAGAGCGAATGTGAGGAATAATGGCACGTTTGATAGACAAAGCTATCAATGCATGTGTCTGGGCATCTTTGCCATCCCAACAAATCTGCTCTGCAGTAGGTGTAGTAGAAACTGCACCACGAACAGGAATATGGAGAATATCATCATCTTCGACACCTTCTGCATCAGCTTCAGTACCTGCAATTGTAACAATTGCAGGTGTGATAGGACATTTTTTGACACCCTCCACAATGTTCCATAGTCTTTTTGCAATCAACACATGTCGCATCATATAAGCCCATAACGGGTAGTTGGTACCATCCAACTTATACTCAACAGCCAACATACGGAATACATCACTACTTTCAGCCATGGCTGGTGACTAAAATACCTTGATGCAGAAAATTGACTGTATCTCAAAAAGTTGAACAAAAATTCCAAGACAAATTATGCTAGACCTGTAGTAGACTTCGAGACGCTTATACTGGTGAACAGAAACTGGTATATATCTTTGGCACAAAAAGACAAAATAGCCTACACAAGCGTTGCGATAGTGCATTCGAAGGTCGAAACGAGCTCAGATCGCAATTTCGGCACCACAAAGCGAAGCGGTTTTGATCTGAAAGACACCTTGAGTATGCTCACCAAAATTTGTGTGATTCTAAGACTACAACCGGAGGAGTGTCGACGGCGCCCTAGATGAAGCGACGACTTGCTATGATACCAATTGTTGGAGTTAGATGTCTGCGAAAGCACGCGAACAACACAAGGAAGAAGAAGAAGCTTGGATCACAACACACAATACTGAATGTATTACTAGAGAATGTACAAAGATCAGTAGCCCATTAGGGCAATAGGCGTATATACAAGCCGGGGGGAAAAAACCTCCTAAAGAGGGAAAAAAGTGCCCCGACGGTCCTAGTGTGTTCACAGACATCACTACCTAAATATATCAACAGTAACTTGGACAAATGTTATAGATAGGAAGTTGAAATTTGATTGACCATAGTGCAAATTGTTAGAAATTCAATCTTCCACAAGGGAGGTGCAAAAAGCTCAAAAATATTCAGACTTTGAAAATTCAATATTGGTCAAAGAGATGGTAAAAGATTGTCAAAGATCACAATTGGAATTCATGGCAGATTTGGAAAGAAATATTCAAGAGATGCATATTGATATATAATACATGGTAGTTGGAAAAAATATAAAGGTTCAAAACCCAAATTCTAACTTGCACAGATGATTTCACATGCACATTAGAGCTAAAAAAACCCAATGAAAACATAAAGAAATTATTAGCAAATAGTGAAATTCCTAGTAGTAGTTTTTGGGAAAATAAATCAGCTTTAATGCTTTTTTGAAAATTACATATGCCTAACTATTTGAAGATCATAGAAACTATAAATATACAAGGTTAGTTGTTATTCATCATCACTCAAGTGTAGGGTAGCCACAAGAGCTTGTTGTGGACTTAGCCTATTTTTAGCTTGAAGGTGAGAAGTTGTGTTATCTTCTTCTTCAAAAAGGTGGGCAACAACCTTAGATCATACCTATTCTTGAAGAATGTTATACTTAATCATGAAGATTGTGGAGTTATGAGCAACAACAACATATTCATCTAGCATCTTTTATATGCTAATTATAAAGTCATGTACTTCATTCATGTTATGTATGGAATATATGTGGATCTTGGGTCCTTTATCTGTCTTTTGTCTTGTCTATTCTCCATCTTGACTCTATTTTCTCTATGTCTCAATATTGATTGTGGGCCTAAAAACCTACAATTGGTATCAATGCGGATGAGAATAGTGTACATAGAGAATAATACAACATGTAAAATGATAATAACCTTATGACAAACAAAAATGAAGCTCAATTCCATATTCAAAGGATGGACAGAGAAGTTACAACAAAGCTTTCTTATTGCACTTCTTGAGTACAAGATGAAAGGGAATTCAACTCTAAGAGTGATATTTTATGTGCTGAATATGTTGGATTTATAGGTGTAGCAGATATATTGCAAAGAATGTAGATTGGTTTGTAGGACTAGAGAGCACGGCTTCTAAATCCAACAAGAGGAGTAATTTTCAACCACTAGTCAACCTTCCAGTGCTCCTTTGGGTTTGTCAATCAACCATATTCATAAGAGTTGGCATGAAGTCAACTTGGTGGTCATGAAGGAAGACTCATATATGTGAGCAAAGAGGGGTAAATGATCTACACTTAGAACCTTATGGTGGACATGTTACACCTTCTTGTATGTGTGTGTGTGTTTCTTTTTTTGATATATTCAGATGAGAGCATATGACTTTAACTTGATAGGCCTAGCCAGCCTTGAGAGTTGAGGAAGTATGCTTAAGACTACATACTATCTAATAGCAGAATCCTTATGTTGTTAGTACTAATGTCCCAATCGTTGTCTCTATCCATCCAAGTAGTACTCGATTGAGAAGAGTAGGGATAAGTGAGTTATCCTTGTGACATGTGTTGAGGGAGGACTCATTATTTTCCAAATTCCTTGTGTGTGTCAATGGACACTTTGCATGACAAAACACTTGGCATAATCAAAACTATAAAGGTATTAATCAAACAAAAATTTAGCTAACAAAACACCTACCTAGCATATGCCCTTTGTGTTAGGTTAGGAGGGGATTGTTAGAAATTCAAATCTCTAAAAGAGAGGTGCAAAGCTTGAAAAATATTTAGATTTTGAAAAGTCAACATTTGTCAAAGATATTGTAAAAAAGGTCAAAGTGTGGAGCTTGAATTGATGGAAGATTTGGAAAGAACTCTTCAAGAGCTAAACATTGATATATAATACATGGCATTTGGAAAAAATTTGGAGGGTCATAATCCAAACCCTAATTTGGACATGTGATTGCACATGCACATTAAAGTGCACATGCCCTAGCACATGCTTTATAAAAAGCAAGTTTTTTTAAAAATTAAAAGCTAAATAAACACAATGGAAGCATAAAACAATTATTAGCGCTCAAACTACCAAAACTCCTAGTAGTATTTTTTGGGAAAATAAAGAAGCTTTAGTGCTTTTTTGGAAATTATATATGCCCAACTCTTGGACGATCATAGAAACTATAAATATGCAAGGTTAGTTGTTATTCATCATCTCTCGAGTGGAGGGACGCCAGAAGAGCTTGGTGTGGAGTTAGCCTATCTTTAGCTTGGAGGAGAAAAGTTGTCTTATCTTCTTCTTCAACAAAGAGCTTGGTGTGGAGTTAGCCATTCTTCAGCTTGGAGGAGAGAAGTTGTGTTATCTTCTTCTTCAACAAAGTGAGCAACATCCTTAGAGCATATCTATTCTTGAAGAAGTTTATACTCTGTCATGAAGATTGCGGAGTTATGAGCAGCAACAATAACATATTCTTCTATTCTTCTAGCATTGTTTAAATGCGACTTGTAACTTCATGCACTTCATTCATGTTATGTATGAAATATATGTGGAGTTTGCCTCCTTCATCTCTCTCTTGTCTTGTCTATTCTCCACCTTGCCTCTTTTTTCTCTATGACTAAATATTGATTGTGCGCCTAAAAACCAACACAAAGGTACACAAGGGATAGAGAAGAAGCTCATCTTTTTTTATGATGTCTATAAAGTGCTAACATATGGATCAGCCGATTGAGAAGAAGAACCTCACCTAATTTTCTAGAGTGTTAACATAGGCATCAAGGGGTAGAGAAGAAGAACCTAATTTCCTTTAATGTTTATACAAAAACCTTGTTGACACCTAAGACCTCAAAAATGACATATCATGGGAAAAACCAGAGTCCGAGATGACATAAAACGAGAAGTTCTATGGAAGGTCTAAACGTACAAAAGTGCATCCAATTTCAGGAAAAACCTATTCAAGAGTGCTCTCTAGCCTCTCTTTATATACATATTACAAATTAGTCTTCGTTGCTTGTTATTTCCTTTTCCATTGCAAGATTAAAACAAAGCCCAAAATCTTTTGAAAAGAAATGATTGGGTGCAGAAGGAGTGTAGTCCAAAAGAGAGTGTAGGCTACTTTAACATATAGTTTGAGATTGCTGATAACGTGGCTGTCTGGATGATAAGGCATCCAGTGAGAACTCTGTGAGGGAGTTCAGCTTCAGGCTATGGCGAATTCATGTATGTTGTCCCGTTCCACTCCACCTCTGGATGCTTCATTTTCATCACAGAAGTCTTTCTCCAACTCCGCTTCCTCTCTGCATGTGTCTCTTGTACCCTGTTCCAAATTTTTAGGGGTTGCTCTGTGCAATGCACCCCTGCCTCGGAGTACATCATCACCACCTTCGTTAGTTGCATGGTCATCCTCATTACCCAACCTGCGTTCCTCGCAGACGCGTACACAGTACGTGATCAAAAGCATCGATGAGACTAACCACACCTCTACTTTCTATACTATTCTCAAAGCCCACATAAACATGCTCATTTGTGTCAACGGGATCCGTAATCGGTCTAGTTCTCGTGAGTCTATGATTGAGGCACTTATATACCTTTTCCAAATGGTGTGTAAAACTACAAAACCTGGCCGCAAGGACGAAGAATCGAGCCAGGAGTATGGAGATAGGTACATGTCTCAACTTATGAAATAGTAGCAATGCTCCGTGCCTTATCCTTTTCTCTATGTGAAATCTGAAGCAAGCTAGTTCTAGTAATTTCTAGGGATAGGAAGCAATCGGCTGAAACTTGTCTCTGTGTGCGTTATGCTACATCATAGTGAGAAAGGGTTTATGATGTTGCACTTTCATTTGAATTGTTGTATTGGTTAGTATAAATTCAGATTGGCCGATGGAAGTTCAGGGACAGGAGTTGTCTTGCTTTCGCATAATTATTATGCTTGAAGGCGTGCATTATTCAGTGTACGAGGACGTGCCAATTTTCCTTCCGAATTTATAGTGTTTCTTGTGTTTGTCATTTTCAAACGCATGGTTCGAGTCTATATGTAGTCATTACTGGTCGCATTGGCTCAATGAAAGCTTGTTTCCATCTACGTCACTTGACATGCGTGCAGATTGATAACAGGAATGTTCTCGAGTTTTTGTACTCGATGTTCAAAGAGGCGATCGAGAGAGGTGCAACCGTTCGTAGTACCCATGATGCACATGGATGCAGCCCTTCACTCATATATGGTCAGTCGCAAGCAAATGTAAAGAATAACACAACGGATGATGATAGTTTCATCATCTCAATGCTTTGCCAAACTGATGGTAGATATGCTGTTACAAGCACTTTGGCTGTGAGTGTCAGTTATATAACTCTGGTTTCAAAGTTTGAGACCCTGCTTGAACAGCTGAAACAAACTTTATGTTTTTAAAACTATTCCTAGTCACTGCTTGCTGAATCATTTTATTCATTGGTGCATTCTTTACACTGCCTAAAATTAGTAGAGCATTGATTGGGAACATATGTATCTGTTTTTTGTGCATTTTCCTTTCTGACTTACCTCTTTGAGCAACTTTATGTTGTCTCCGTACTATCAATAGCGTTTTGCAAAAGTATTTTGTGATTGAATGCATGCAGGCTCCTTCCCCCCTTAATTTTGACTTTGTAGTCTTATATGTACCGATAGATAATGGCATGATTTTTGCTATGCGGAAAGTGAACATTATGTCTAATTGTCACACACACACACACACACACACATCTACACACATGTTCATGTCTATGCATGTGTGTATACATGTATGGAGCTGAAATGTTTATGTATAGATATGGGGATGAGTTCTTGTACATGTAGACACGTAAATAAGTACCTATGCATGCACGTATGCACCTATAAATGCATGCATGTATGTATATATATGCACGTGTATACCTATGTAGGCACACATGTGCCTGCCTATACATGCACGTGCCTATGTACACGCATGTACCTACAGTGCATATATGTATGTATGTATGTATGTATGTATGTAATATGTATGCATGTAAACACATATGTACGTATGTACATATGTATGCATGCATGTATGTATGTATGCATGTATGTATGTATGTATGTATGTATGTATGTATGTATGTATGTTTGTATGTTTGTATGTTTGTACATATGTATGTATGTATGTATGTATGTATGTATGTATGTATGTTTGTATGTTTGTACATATGTATGTATTTATGTATGTATGTACGTATGTATGTATGTATGTATGTATGTATGTATGCATGCATGCATGCATGCATGCATGCATGCATGCATGTATGTATGTATGTATGTATGTATGTATGTATGTATGTATGTATGTATGTATGTATGCATGCATGCATGTATGTCTGTATGTATATATGTATGCATCTACGGAAATAGCATAGTAAAATGTGATACAAGTGCAATTGGCTTCAAGAAAAATGAAGAGGTTTTCCACATGAGATAGTGTTAAAAGCCAAGACAACATCAAAAGTCGAAGAGAAGGAATGGAAAATCTTTTTAAGAAATGTAAGCTTTGAAGGAAAAAAAAGAGTGCTTTATTTGTTAGCAAGGGCTCTCTTCCTTTGAATGTCTTTGGAAGAAGAGAAGGCCAATAACCATGGATGGTGAGGAAGTCGTTGAAGGTATAGAGAGAGAGAAACAAAGCCAAGACATTGGTACATAATGTGGTTGCTACA
Source organism: Ceratopteris richardii (assembly GCA_020310875.1). Taxonomy (NCBI): domain Eukaryota; kingdom Viridiplantae; phylum Streptophyta; class Polypodiopsida; order Polypodiales; family Pteridaceae; genus Ceratopteris; species Ceratopteris richardii. The sequence goes on along the minus strand of CM035408.1, from coordinate 33,790,055 downwards.
AAATCAAATTTTGGTACATTGATTTTTGTTGACTAAGAGTAGGGCTAATTTCATCTTTGGAGAGGACTTGGCAACAAAACATATGGGATGAATTAGATCGAAGAGGACTAACTTGCATGTCTTAGTGATATAGAAGTCCCATCCTTAAGAAGTTGAGATTGTGTATCCAATCTTGGGAAGTTGAGATTGCATATCCAGCTCCATTTTGAAGTTGAATAGCTCCATATTTTATCTTTGGGTGGGTATGATATATTATTATGTTTTTAAGGTACTCCATATTATGCCTTTGAAAAGGTATTTCTTGGTGTTGCAGATTACATGCAACTACATATGCTCGCAATAAAAGTTCTATATATGAATATGAGGAAAGACTCACGTCCCTGACATAAAGTTGAAGAGGGCCTTTTATTGCCTTTGTCAATTTTGAATACTTCATTAGAATTTAGTAAGGAAAAATCAGACCTTTTTGTTTCTTTTCATAAACTAAACCAATCAAAATCAAACTGCGTTGGCTGATTGGTTAAAGTCCCATCAAAATTTCAGATTATTGCTAATAATTGTGTTTTGAATGTTTCTAGAGCTCTTAGCACCAAGAGAAGTCTTTTGACTTTCTTTTTTTTTGGTTTGTGTATCTATATTTATGTCCATACCTATATCCATATTCATATCCATATCCATATCCATATCCATATCCATATCCATATCCATATCCATATCCATATCCATATCCATATCCATATCCATATCCATATCCATGCCCATGCCCATGGGCCATGCCCGTGCCCATGCCCATGCCCATGCCCATGCCCATGCCCATTCCCATGCCCATGCCCATTCCCATGCCCATGCCCATGCCCATGTCCATATTCATATCCATAACCATACATGCTACATACAAATTGTTTTTTTGGCTCTTTATTCATGATATTTCGTGGAGCTCTATAGCCTCTCTGAAAGGTATTTGATCATTGATCAATGTGAGACAAGAAGGATAGTGCCTAGGTGGTTGAGCTACTTGGAATGGCATTTGTAATTTGAACCAGCTTACTTTTGTAAGTTCAACAATGTATGGTGAGAGGGCATCGAAACCATTGACATTGGCATAGTGGTAAGATAATCTTATGATTGAAAACAAATATATATGATGGATTTGATGTGTAGGGAAATGGCTTGTGATCATTTTGATCAAAGTTTAAAAAACATTTTGATGTGAAAAATAGATCAACCAAAGTCCAAGGTTTAAGTTATGTGCCGAAACATCCTAGGTTTATAACTCATATTGTCATGGATAGATGTTGGATCTTAGGTGGAATATGCTTTTTGTAGCTCATGAGTCAATACATATATTATCAAGTTAGACTCACATATACGACCCTTTCTATCATTTTTCTTTCCGTGCAAAAAGCTCGGTAGAGAATCCAAATGCCTCCTTTAAGCTTAGTGGCAACGATTGAATGGATCTTAAGGATAACTCAACATCAATTGGCTATATCAATTGCCAATGTGAAGTACCATCATAAGCATGCTCCAAGTGGGGAAGCTTACTCACCTAGTCATATTGTATATAGGAGATACATTGTCTATATCCATCCACATACCGATTGAATGCAGAAGCTTTGAGCATACTATTGTGGGTATTGTCTCGGGCGTGAACACCCTAGGGAGCTACTATCACTACTAAGGTGCCATGAGGGCTACCATCAGGGGTGACGTTCTCAATATAATTCGGTTTCATCTCGGTTGTCTACTTTGGCATTTTGATTGCTATGCCATTCATGATCACTTTTCCTCTACCGACAACTTGTATTCATTTTATCCTTGGATTTTCAAATGATCATAGGATGACATGTATACATGTGTCCTACACAAAGGAATCCCTGTGTCAAGAATTGCGAGGACACCATAGTTGTTCCTGACGTTTTTTTGACTTCTTACTTTTGACGTTTAGCCGACGTTGATGAGTATGGTAAATTGATTCTGATGTTAACTGACGTGACCTAATTTCTTGACAAAAGATTACGAATAGATACAGTGTATGCTATGTATAATAACGATAGACAACAATATCATATATTATATATACATAGATACACATATATATGTCACATGTCATTGGTCTAGATAAGAGAAGTCACAAAGTGAGTAAACATAATGATCCATTGATTCAAGATCTCATGGTCTCATAAATGAATCATCAAACTAAATACATTATTTAAAGCATCATGAAAGGAAAGCTGAAATGTGAAAGTCCCAAAACATGATTCATGAAAATCATATGAACAAAACATTGTGTCATGTCATGACCCGCACAAAATCATACTTGAAAGTTCAAAATCAATATTTGCTACATCATCATCATTACCACCACCACCACCATCATCATCATCATCATCAGTAGCATCCTCATTTGCATGGCTCTCTACAATAGTGCAACTAGATGAAGAAGGCATATCACCATGATTTCCCTTTTGCAAAGCAAGAAGCTTTTGATCATCATCTTCTTTTTCTATCATATCAAGAGCGATCTCCATTTTTTGAAAGCCTCTTTCTTTGATCTACATATAAGCCGCAAGTTTGTGTGAATATACACTAACTTTTCAATGTTTTTGGGTTTCAATTTGTTTTTGCTTTTTTTTTTCAATGAGAATGTGTGCCAATTTCTTTCACAAGTGGAAGCACAAGACCCTTGTGAAAGTATATGAAGAGCTAATTTCTGTAAATTGGGAACACTTGGGACAAATTGTTCTCACCATCTAACAGCATAATGTATTCTACTCTTTTCTCTTACAAGTGCATGTGAAAATTCCCCTGACATAGATTTGAATGCATCCAACTCATCACATAGCACACCTTGCTTGACAACATCACCATGTGTGTAGCACTCTATGACATCCATCCAACCACGACACGCTTTTGTGTCCATATGTGGAGCCTTCTCCCTCCAAATAGGATGAAGAACAAATCCAGCAGCATGTAGGGGGGAATGTAACATGTCCCATCTCGCAATGCATAGATTTTTCACTTCTTCAGGTCTTGTAGAATCAATACTTTCTAAGGCTGAAATTTTCTCAATCATCCTATCTGGAAGCTCATAAATAAGGCCCATTGTGGCCTCTTCTCTATCTGCCAAGCATAATATTTTCAAAATAGGACTATATATATATTAATTCTCTCTCTTGCATTTCCCCAAAAAAATGCACTCAAGACAATGGCAGGTATCTCTTCAGCCTTTTGGGTTTTAGCAAATTTTTTCCTTGTATTCTCTACATTCACAATCATAGAGTGTAGTCCATTATACACATGCTCGTCAAGAAGGTTTGCAAGCATAATGAACATGTAAGCAAACCGTGTTAGTGCAAGTTTTATCAAGTCCTTACTGCTGAATTTTCTAAATAGAGCCACAACAGATGGCTTCATAGTCACAAACATGACAATCTTCACGGCATTATCTATTATTGGCTTGACCCATGCAAGTTTTCTAGTATCCTTCAAATAACAGATCTAAGCAATGGCATGTACATCTTGTGTAGAAAATATGTGGTCATTGTTGCTCTACCAAATACCCAGCTTTGACACAATTGGAAGCATTGTCCATGCAAACTTGCACTACATTATCGGGGCCAACATCCAAGATAGCATCTTTAAGTATCTCAAAGATGAATTCTCATGATTTCACCTCACATGAAGTATCCACAGATCTTAAGAACATAGTGCCATAGATGCAAGACACTAACGTTAATAATTGGTCTGTTTCGTGTATCAGACCAAGTTCCAACCATCACACACAATGGTACAACCAAAAGTATTCCATTTTTGTGTATCAGACCAACCATCACACACAATGGTACAACCAAATGCAAGACACTAACGTTAATAATTGGTCTGTTTCGTGTATCATACCAACCATCCCACACAATGGTACAACCAAAAGTATTCCATTTTTCTCTAATCTTCAAGAGTTCATCTTCAATGCATCTGACTTTTGTGTGCAACTCTTTGTCTCTCAATCTTTGGTATGAGGGAGGCTTGAAAGAAGGCTCTACCCTCCCAATTTCTTGAAGCATTTGGATAAAGTAAGGACTCCTTACTTTCCAAAAAGGGATATCCTGTGCAAAGAAGAAACGACGAAGGGCTTTGTATGCATCGTCTCTAACTTGAGCATCCCAAACTTTGTCCAATGTTCCCTTTGCTTCTTGGCCTTTTAGAAACATGGCCACTAGAACTATCTCCAAGTTCCTCAATGCTTTCCACATTTCCAAATACATGAGATTCTCTTTGAGATGGCTCTGACAATGTTACTTTCCCATGTATTCTTCTACATGCATCTTTGGCATCTTGAGGTACATTGTCACACTTTCCTACACCATCTCTTAGGCCAAGTATATCTGTCCTTATTGGATTCGCTCTTCCATCCCAAGTATGAGCACAAAACTTGCACTTAACTGTCCAATTCCCTTTTGGTAAAGCCTTTACTTTGTCTACGAAGTCCCATTCTCCTCCTACCTTGGGAGGCATCCACAAGACACCCAAAAAACAATCCAATTAGAATGTATGTATATAATGTCATCATTCATCTATCATGTACGATCATCAAGTGATCAATGCACATAAGTATTGAATGATTTAATCATGTGCTGAAGCCTTATAGGCTTCAGCACATGATTCATACAAATTGCTTGCAATGTACACATTTGACAATGCACATGTGACAGACTACAGTCTACAATACCCTGCTTCAGCCTCGGCCCTCTACAATATCCAAATCAGTGTGCTCCATGCACTCTCACAGTTCAAACTTCACCTAATACTTACTTTAAAGTTTAATCTTTAACTTGAGAGTTGAAAGTGAGAGTTGAGACCGAGTCACGACTCACGATTAGCATTTAGTCTCTGTGGCGGGACTATAAGCTTGGCAGAGCAAAGCGGGATGGGGGAGATGGTTGAGCGGGCTGTAATCTGTACACTATGCTTGCAGCTCCGTTCGAACCAGATGGCAGAGTGTGATGCTGCAGAGTACATACGAGTCACGAACTGATCCAGAAAATTGGAGAGAATGCTCGCGTTAGAACTCGAACTGGGCAGAGAATGAATAAAAACACCCAAAAAAACACGTTATTGATGTTTTCGATTCTGACGCTTTACTGACGTCAAGAATTTCGTTTCTGACACGTCAGGTTATATCAGTGGAGGACACTAGCAACCCCTCTATTGCAACGCATACTATGTGTGGAACAACTTGACAAGCAGATGAGCAAGTGGCTCTTGACCTCCCATATGGAACTAATAACTAGAACTTTTCCATCAACTTGAGTCTACTAGAGTTGACTTTAAATGGAATCATGACCATAACAAAGTAAAAAATATCTCATGATAGAGACCACTCTGGTGCTATCTCTCTACTATTTAGACTTCGTACATGAGACACTACACATGTGCGTACCTTGGGCTTAGCCAATTTGGGCATAACACCAGGTGCACCTAAATGAATACCTCCTATATTGACTGATAGCTTCCTTTTAATACCAAGAATTTCACAAAATCTATTGAAATCAGCACTTATGAACTCACCCCCATTATCTGTACATAAGCATTTCAGCTTTCTACCTGTTTGGGTGGTCACAAATGCATGAAATTTCTTAAATGCAGCATAGGCTTCATCTTTAGATTTTAACAAATGTACCCAAAGCTTCCAACAAAGTAAAGAGCACCTCCCATAGATTTGGTGGGCATGCCACAAACATCATAACGAACAAGATACAAGCACATTAGACTTAGGAGAGACACCAGAGTAGTAGGAATTCTTTACTTGCTTACCATATTGGCATTCATTACAAAAATCAAGTTTTGAGCCTTTAGCATCAAACTTGTCCAAATTACATAGTTTATCAAGGCCTTTTTGGCTCATGTGGCCAAGCCTTTTATGCCATAATTTCATATGTGAATGGATTTCAGCCAAAGCAATAAACTTGCCCAACAAGGCTTTACCATGCAAGCAAGCAATAGTCCCTTTCTTTGTACCTTTAACAATCAGCCTAGAGCCTTTGATAAGCTTCCATGACCCCTTCTCAAAGAGGGTACTTTATCCATGCATACCCAATAGACAATAGGCTTTTCTTGATGCATGGTACATACCTTAAATCATGAAAAACCAGCTCATTAGTGCCATCTGCAGTGAGGTGCACTGTGCCAATACCTTCAATAGAACAAGCATGGTTATTTCCAAGATATACATGTACATGACTGCTTGCATGAAATGTAGTAAAACTCTCCTTAATAGGAGTAACATGGAACGATGCACTTGAATCCGCAATCCATGTTTGTGACAAAGCATCATTCACATTAAGCAAGGGCATGAATGAGATCCCTCTTTGTGATCTGCATATCTTGTGCATGAATATTAACAGAAGCATCATTAACTTCGGCATCTTGTGCTTCCATAGTAGCACAAAGAATATCTTCTGCATTTGATAGCTCCTTTATGACGACACTAGAGGCCACATTGGCCTTCTCTTTGTCCTCGTCGTTTGAGTTGTCATGTGCTTCATTCTTGGTATCCTTTTTCTTCTTGTCGCCTGTGTTCTTCTTTCTTTCTAGTTCAGCTTTGTAATATTTGCAATCGGACTTCTTGTAACCTTTCCTACCACATTGGTAACAAGTCACTTCAGCCTTGCCCTTGCTTTTGCTCTTGTCGCTATGGACACTTCCACTTTTCTTTTTTGTTCTTACTCTAGCCATAGTGGCTGAACCGCTGCCCTCTCCACTAGCTTTCCTCATGATTTCCTCATTCAAAATAGAATCCCTTACACCATCAAAGGTAAGATTGGGGCTATTCTATAGTGAAACAACCAATGTTTCCCATAATCAGGTAAGATCATCAACAAGAAGATGGCCTTAAGCTTATCATCAAATGAAGGTAATCCGGATTCTTGCAATTGCGAGAGAGTACCTGTAAAAGAAGATAAGTGCTAAGCCTCACATTTTGACTCATCAAGCTGCATACAAACTAGCTTACACATAAGATGCACTTGATTTATAGGCATGGTGTTTTCATAGGTGGCCTTGAGCTTCTCCCATACCTCAAAAGCACTTGTAAGGCCCTTCAGTTCCACTAAGATTTCATTCGATACAACCATCTTGATATAAGTGATGGCCTTCTTGTTTAGGTGTGTCCATGTTGTATCTTTCATATCTTCATGCTTGACTTCTTCAAGAGCCCTTTTGCAATCTTTAAGAAAGAGGATGCCAAGCATTCTCTCTTTCCAAAATCAAAGCCACTACCCTCAAATCTCTTGATCTCAAACAAATTTTTGACATGAGAGGAGGTAGAAGCCATGTTTGCACATTGATATCTTCAGAATTTCACCAAAAAAAGGAAAAGTTCACCTGTTGTACTGTGCGCAATCACCCGATGAGACTATAGCCGAGAAACATGTTCTCCTTTGGCGTAGAAGACCTAGCAAGATTAGCATGGCTAATTTTTGACACTATGAACATATTGTTTTTGTTTTCACCTTGTAATAGACAATGCTCCTCATCATGTGTAAGGATATGACATGGATCTTTCTTAAATATCACTTTTAACCACCTAATAAGAAAGTATAGATGGAAAGCAATTTTGTCTTCATTTACGATGCATATAGAACATTGGAAATAGTGAATATACCACCTACTTTGGACTTTAGAGTAACTTCTCCAATACCAATTTCATCCAAATCATGACCATTTGCAATGGTCACCTTTCTATCTATAGAGTTAGTAAGGGAAGAAAATACCTTTTTACAAGTGGTCATATGCTTAGTAGCTCTACAATAAAATCCAAGGATTTTCTGATATTGCATTGAATGCTTCTTGATCGAAAGCCACTTCTTCTATATGAACACATGCAAAAGACTCTTCACTAGAAGACTTAGATTTTAATCCTTCTTCAACATTTACATGGTTCTCTTTTCTTCTCATTGAAATCCTCTTTCTGCATTTGGCTATATGATGACCTAGTTTTGTGCAATAATGGCATATACCTTTCTTAGGTATATATGAGAATGAAGTGGATTTCTTCTTATGTATGGATGTAAGTTGTTCATGTAGAGGTTGGAAAAGATGTAGTATATTTAGAAGTAGATAACTTACTTTCTTTCTTGATTTGTTGAGGCTTCTTCTCCTTTTTTGTAGTCTCCTTTTTTTTCCCCTTTGGATAGCTTCATCATTTTCTTTCATATTTTGTTGGTCTTCATCTTGAAGTAACGAGAATTGCAACTCTTCAAATGAAAGTTCTCTATCTCTTGTAGAGAGAAAGAGAAGTAACAAAAGAACGATATGTAGATGGAAGTGAATTAATAAATGTGTTCACCATCTCTTTGTAAAAAATGCTAACTCCAACATTAAGAAGTTGATCACGAATGCTCTCATGCTTTAGAAGATGAGGTTGAATTTTTTCACCAACATTCATGTGTGTGTTGGCTAATTGTCTACAGAGATAGCCTTCTTAGTAGGATTTTTGCTTTGATAGAGATTCTCCAATTCCAATGAAGGGTGAGAAGAGGTTTTGCATGACTTGATTTGAGGAATGATACGATCCTTTACAGCCATAGCAATAACTGAGAGGGCTTGAGCATCTCTGGAATTCCATGTGGACTACTCTTTTGATGGTTGAATATGCTTTCCTTTATTTATGGATGATAACATATTTTTTTTCTTGCTCTTCATGTCAAAGGTCTTTGTTTGTGTTTATGGATACTTTGCATGATATTTGTATGATTTATGAAAGTTATACAAATACTAGAATCTTCTATAATAAGTATTCCCACCTAGCATATGCCTCTAGTGTTAGGTTAGGTGGGGAATTGTTGGTAAAAGAAGCAAAATATACAAAATCGGGTAACCTGCCCACTAAGGGGAGCCCAACTTGCAGGTTAAATGTGATGGTCAAAGATTGGTCAAAGGTTGGTGAACTGATCAAAGGTGGCCAATTTTGGTCAAAAATATGTTTACATATTCCTGTAGAGCTTGATGGGAGCTATCTAACCAGATATAAGATTCCCCTATTATGCATCAATTTCTAGGCCAAAATCAAACTTGTTGGTCAAAGCATATTTTTAACTTAAAAAGAAGATGCTACATGTCAATTGTAGATTTAATCCGGTAACTATGATCTAACGGTCGACAACAAACCACATGGATGATGTCAACATAAAAAAAGCTGGCGGCAGTCTATAGTTAGCATCCTTGAAAAATGCAGAAAGCTTAATAAGCTTTTTCGTTGGATTTTTATGAAAAAAAACGCTTTTAAGAATTTTGTGCACATGGCTTTTTCTTAGGCACATGTGGCTAAATAAAGACCTCACTTAAGGCACTTGTAACATCACTTATCATGAGCTTCAGAGTTACTTAAGCTTGGGAGTTTACATGTAAGTATTTTTGTAGTGGGTGGGGCTAGTCTTATGCTCCTTTATCATGTGAGTAGTATTCTCTTTGTCTTTACTCTCTATCTCTATTTAGAGTCTCTACAATATCCTCTCCTCTTGTTGAAAGAGTCTCATAACACCCCATGCAAGAGGTTTAAGGAACTCTCATGCTTAGCCATCTCGACTCATGAGCTCTAATGGTTTTGTGCATGTTGTTTTGCTTCATTATATAAGCAAGGAGATGCTCTTATACTAATCTTAGCGCCATGCTAGGATCCTCTATGCTAACAAGACAAAAGGTAAGCCATATTCTCAAACATAAAGGGTGGACCTTAGACTCACCTCCCAATCATATGGTTCACAACAATCCACCCTTGAGTTTGGGAGCTTATAGCTGCACCAACGACCATCATCTCATGGCTGGTTTCCTCTACCACCACACCCACACCCTACATGTGTCTAGGATCCTCTATGCTAACAAGACAAAATGTAAGCCATATTCTCAAACTTTAAGGCCAATCATATTGTTCACAACAATCCACCCTTGAGTTTGGGAGCCTATAGCTGCACCAACGACCATCATCTCATGGCTGGTTTCCTCTACCACCACACCCACACCCTACATGTGTCTAGGTGACTCCATCAAGGACCAAAAGTCCAGGTGCTTCATATGTTGAATGAATAACAAATGACCCCTAAGGGTTCTATTTGTAGACTCAAGTAAGGAGGTCCCCTTGTTCATACTAGTTAGACACTCCACTCTAAGCTGGAAATTCTAGGCAGAGGTCCGTCTAGATCCTTTGGGTTTGGGGATGTAACAATGATTTTGGGGTTCGCCCAGCTTCGCATGAGTATATTTTATGTATGTCATTTTATGAATGAGGCATTTTATGTTTAGTTTTATCATGTATGAATGATTTGTGACATCTTGCACATCATGAATTATGGGATTCTCATATGCTATGTGCTTTGAAGCGAGTCATTTTCAAATTTTAATTTATGCGAACTATGGAGCAATGTATCTTGAATCTTGATTGCTATGAAACTTGTTTTGCACCATGGTTCATGTATGATGTAATAATACAATGTTACATCTAATGTCTTTTAAATGAATATATTGTGGTTTTGGAGTTGTTCATTAGATTAATCTTTCCCTGTTTGTACATGGTCACTACATTTACATGCTTGTAGGTGGTGCTATTTCATAGTGCTATGGACTTGAGATGATGATATCATTCTATTCAGGCTTCCAAGTTAGCCATACACTGAGTTCGAGTGTGCTGTGAGCTTGGTTCAAATGATGCTCCCAAGTGAGCCATAGGAGAGTTCTTCCAAGTGAGCCATATACTTAATCCACCTAAACCATGAAATTGGTCTAATTAAGAGGACACATTCTTGGTTGTGATAACCTGAATGCCTGGGCTTGGATGAAAATACCATGTTTCATGCACACGTAACACATTGATACCACTTCACCTTTTAAGTATTTTTCTCATTTAAGTTTTAAACATGATCAATGCTCATGAAAACCCCATGAATACTTCCACCAATAGTTTGCACAAAACACAAACATGAACATTTATCAAAAAAATGATGGGAGTTGTCCAATTTATAGGAGCCTCCTTGGCCTTGCGTTGGGGGATGAAACCCTAGATGGTCTTGATGTGCAATATGATAATCCAATTTTGCAGCTCTCTATGCAAGCTTTGCACACATATTTTCATTTTATATAATGTCCTTCTGTCTGTCCATCCCTCTGACCCCTTCGACCATTTTAAATATGTTTCCATTATTCTTTCGTTCAAGAGGGCTAAGGGTCTATTTGAGGAAGATTATGGCATTATGCCCAAACTTCAAGAAACTTTTCAGTTAGGTTAAAAACTTATATGCATCCTTGTTCTTTATTGGGTTGATTCTTAGGCTGTCTGCCTCTCTTTCTACCTTCTCCTTCCATTGGTGGATGCTTTGGACATAGAGAGCATCTACTTGTAGCTTTCCCCACCCTTGCTCACACCTGACATCTGTTCTCAGTTTTTGTGCTTCCATACAGTGCTATTATGTGTGCTTTTACCTGGCAATAGTCTATTTTTGTTTTGCTGCACCTTTTGCCCTGTTTTTATAAGATCAGACTGAGATGTCATAAAATGAGTGATGTGGCCTGGACTAAAAACACAGAAGCTGTCAAATATGGCTCGTATAAAATGGGATTAGTTGGCAGGTCTAAGGAGTTGACTTCTAGGAATGTAACTTTCTATCAAAAAATTTACTGCTGTCTTTCGAAATGATAACTGTTGTAGGGTTTAACCATATCGAGGTGTCATCACTGGCCATACAAGTTACAACCAACCTTCACAAGGGCACATTGGATGCGATGTTGACATTGGACCCTCCTTGCAAGGACTCAATGTTCCAATTGGGTGCCAATTTTATAGAAGGGGTGTAGTACAATTCAACAAAATGAATTCTTTAACCCTACAAAGAGCCGTTGCCTTTATTAAAAGCTGGCGGTGTGAGTGAGTAATGTTTGCTTTCTAATCAGTGCAAGTTCAATTATTTTTGCAGCTTGCTATGCATCTGTTCATCACCATTGGCCATATCAGAGCACTTTGATTTTTTGTATGCATTCGATTTAGGTGGCTTTGTTCAACATTGTTTGTCTTATGAGAGAAATCCTCTGATTTTGCCTCTTTATGTAGTACCATATATTTTTGTTTGTGTTTAAAATTAGTTTTTATTTTTTCTGTTGACAAAGGCGTGCTCAGAAAACTCTTGCCTCTGGGGTCCATGTCACTTGATACGGAAACAACATTCTAACTGATTTGTACAGCTTTTGAGAAATATATGGTTGTGATTATCAGAATTTGAGGGTTTTGTTGATGTTATAGTTTCAAGATCATGGTTTGATTTTTCTATTCTAGAAAGTTCAAGGATTCCATGAAAACTTTTTACATGCCTGCTTGTTTCATGTTAAATTGGTGGCTATGTTGCATTTTGTGTGTGCTTTTAAATGGGAACTTTTTAAATCTTTGATTCTTATTGATTGCCTGTTGCCACAGGGCTACACAGATATTGATGCAGGAAAAGAGAAGTTGAACAGGCAGATTATCATCTTTGATGGATTGCAGAGATGGTGCTGCAATGTGCTTTTCCCCACTTTAATTAGTTCTACTGCCTCATCGTACATTTTAGGCCCTGCACATGCAGAGATTACTACACCAGAAATTAATATGGTGTATGGTGAATTGGGTGCTGGGGTAGAGCTTGGCGTCCAAGTGTTGTATCTTGCAGCTCTTCTTGGCCTGGTGGGGGTGGCAAGTTACTTTGTTGTCAAGCAGGTTTTGATACGCAGAGATTTAGAAACTGCAGCAAGGGATTTGCAGGTATATTTTTTATATGCTAAATATCATGATAACTTCAATTTTCCCATGTGAAGTGTTTGCTTTGGGGAATAAATTAAGTTAATTATTCAACCTTTTTTAACGTTTGATTATGTTGAAGATCATTGTAATGAATGATTCTTCCCTAGTTAAAATTTATTTCAGCTTAGCACATACTCTTCTGTTCAATTATGGTTAATATTAGAATATGCTGAGATGGATTTTAGTTCATGGGTTTTGTCCAAATCTGAGGTTTGTCATGGTTTTGTGTTCATTTATGTGGGTGAAGGTTAATGTGTATATCTATGATCAGAACCTTATTAATTTTTTTGTGTGTATATGACATCTGTTGTGTATGTGTATGCACCTTAGTATGAGGATGTTAGCAATGTTTACATCTGAAAATGTAGCTATTGGATTCTTGAAACTCTACCCGAGTGAGTATTTATGATCCATGGTGCTCTAGTTATAAAGGTCTCATTGTGAGTGTTTAAGAGCTTGGAGATCTCTGATTTAAGTTAGGGGTAAATGTGACCACAAATGGATAGAGATGATATTCATAAGCCCAATATGAGGCCATGGTAAATTGTGGACTTCATAATCCTTCAGAAGTCAAAATCCACAAGAGCTATGTATCTTGTGATTTAAATTGCCACATGAACTTTACATGAAAGTATTCTTGGTTAATAACTGTGTGCGTTGGTTAATGGTTAGCTCACTTGGACTAGAGGATCAATGCATAATTGCATTGTTCCATTTTAAAAAATAAAAATAAAAAATAAATTAAAATGATTGGAGCCACTTAAGGGGAACGACTAGGTTGAATGAATCCCTTGTCTAGATGTTTCTCTAGTTGATGCTCAATTTGAGCTTGTTGTGCAAATGGGAGTCTACAAGAGGTTTTACATGTAGGCTTATGTTATGCCCCCAGTTGGTTCGAAAAGAAAGAGACACCCACATACACACACCAATAGAACACACACACACACACACACACACACACACACACACACACACACACACACACACACACACACAAGTATGAATAAAAAATTCTAAAAACTCCAATTAATAAGAGTTACAACTTACAAGATACAAGATGCTCCAAATACAAGAAATGCTCACTAACAGAACTACTCATGAGAGCCTTCAAGATAGATGAGATAAGAGAGGCTAGATTTGAAGAGGAAGCATCCAAAGGCTGATCACGTGCTCTCACGCCAAGCATAAGTACCGTAGGTGAAATTGTTCATGAAAGGTAGGTGAGAGTAAAGCTTACTAATAAGCAAAAATATCTCAGCATCATGTGTTGAAGTGCTTACTTTCTCATAGACATGGCTTTGCACTCCTCCAAGAGTAAAGGACAAATAGAAGCCCTCACAAGATTGTACACATAATAAGCTTAAAACCTTCTTCTTTTTTAGATTTCATTGGCAATAGCTTTACCATCAAAAGAAGCTTTTAATTGGGCAGTAATCGAAATCTTAGAAAGCTTTTATGTTTTTGACTGCTAGCGAGCTAAATTACACGTGGGGGATGAGCTTTTTAGAGTTGCTTTTCACGTAATCAAAGTCAGTACCATACTTGTTTTATTGACCATAGCTTTGTAGACTTATAGACTTTGGATTGACTTTGACTTTCAGTTATTATTGCCCATTTGAGTAGAATTAGGGGTTACTTTTTGATGGTCATAGAGAGATTGGATGTGGAGATGTTGGGTACGGTTAGAAACCTCTCATAGAGTAGAATAAGAATGTGAGGTTAATTCTAAATCTATAATCTGAAGCTAATTTCAGGGTTACTAATTAAAGCATTAAAATATTGTCCAAAATAAATATATTAATTATGTACAAATGCGTACTGTATAGAGCTTGGTTTGTTTGGTTGGTACCTTTATTGGTCATGCATGAGGATTTTTGTTGAGAGATATACATGCAAATGTTCTCAATGCGAGCTTAATAATGTTGAGCAATTGAGACATGCACGGCTATTTATACACATTACAAATTTCGGACACTAAATGGTCTTATGGACTTTGTGATAGGGTTGCCCCATACCCAGAGGAGTCGTAACTCCATTTGGGTCGTTGTTGATCGGCTCATGAAAACGGAAGGTTTATATTGATGCATTCCATTATGAAGAACCATGTTTTAGTTCAACTCTTCATGGAGAATCTGTATATGTTGATATATTTAGGTAGTGATGTGTGTGAACACTCTAGGACAGCCGGGGCACTTTTTTCCCTCTTTAGGAGGTTTTTTTCCCCCGGCTTGTATATACGCCTATTGTCCTAATGGGCTACTTATCTTTGTACATTCTCTAGTAATACATTCAGTCTTGTGTGTTGTGCTCCAAGCTTCTTCTTCTTCCTTGTGCTGTTCGCGTGCTTCCGCAGACGTCTAACTCCAACAATTGGTATCAGAGCAGGTCGTTGCTTCTTCTAGGGCGCCGTCGACACTCCTCCGTTTGCAGTCTCAGATTCGCACAAAATTTGGTGAGCATACTCAGGGTGTTTCCGAGATCTGAGCTCGTTTCGGCCTCCGAACGCACTATCGCAGTGCTTGTGCAGGCTATTTCGTCCTTTTGTGCCAAAGGTATATACCAGTTTCTGTTCGCCAGTTTAAGCGTCTCGAAGTCTGCTACAGGTCTAGCAGAACTCGTATGGGCAGTTCTGTTCAACTTTTTGAGATACAGTCAATTTTCTGCATCAAGGTATTTTAGTCACCGGCCATGGCTGAAAGCAGTGATGTATTCCGTATGTTGGCTGTTGAGGATAAGTTGGATGGGCTTATATGATGCGACATGTACTGGTTGCAAAAGGATTGTGGAACATTGTGCAGGGTGTTGAAAGACGTCCTGTTACACCTGTAACGACAAGTACTGCAAATACAGGTGTTGGAGCTGATGAAGATGGTGTCGAAGATGATATTCCGCAGATTCCTGTTCGTGCTACTGTTTCTGTTGCACTTACTGCAGAGCAGATTCGTTGGGATGGCAGAGATGCCCAGGCACATGCATTGATAGCTTTGTCTGTCAAACGTGCCATTATTCCTCATATTCGCTCTTGCAGAACAGCAAAGGATGCTTGGGATACACTTACCACTTTGTACCAGGCTAGGAATGAGGCTCGTGTTGCTTACCTCCGAAAACAGTTGGAGAGTGAGCACATGAATGAAGGTGATTCGATGGACAGTTTTCTTACAAAGATCAAAGACCTGAAGGAACAATTGATTTCTGCTGATGAGGTTATACCAGATAGCTCACTTGTGCAGACCGTTCTGAATGGCCTTCCTGATTCATATCAGAGTTTTGCCTCTACTCTTCGATTGATGATGAAAGGCAATCCGAATGCCTTGTCATTTGAGGAATTAGTCTCTGTTCTATTGCAGGAAGATCAGTCCAGGCAGAACAGGTCCATTATGCGTGTTGCAGATCAAGCTTTCCTGGCTAGTCAGAAGGGCAAAGGAAAATGGAGCTCTTCTACTAGTAATCAGAAATCTGCAAATGTTGCACAATCGAAGAACCAGGATAAAGATGAGAAGAAATCAGAAAAGCAGAAATTGTTCTGCAAGTACTGTAAAGGAAATGATCATATTATAAAGAACTGTCCAAAACTGGCTGCTAAAGAGGCAAAGAAGAAAGAGGCTGGTATGGTTGTTGCAGAGGCCTCTACACCAAAAACAGAGTCTGCAAATCTTGTGCAGGAAGAAGAATGGGCGTTTACTACTGTCTGCAGTTTTGACCCATCTTCTCATGATCAGTGCATGTCTGCAGTAGACTCAGATGTTTGGTACTTTGACAGTGGGGCGACCAAACATATTACCTCGCAGCGCAGTTTCTTCTCTTCACTCGAGCCTGCCCCTATAGGGAATACTGTCACATGCGCCAATAACTCCTCTTATCCTGTTATGGGAGTTGGTAAGATCATTCTGACTACTGCTGATGGTAGTTCTTTCACTTTGTCAGATGCTTTATTTGTGCCAGGGATCAAAAAGAACCTGTTATCAGTTTCTGCATTAGCCAAGATTGGCTTGCTTGTGAAATTCGTTGATGACAGGTGTACAGTCCATGATCTCTCAAATGGCGATGTGATTATTGCTTCTGGCATTTTATGTCGTGGGCTGTATAAGCTCATAGACTATGAAAGATCTGTGAATGATTCGGCATGTGCAGTTCATGATTCTCAGGCTATGTCAGATGCAAAGCTTTGGCATGCACGCTTTGGTCATCTGAATTTTGATAGTTTGTTACGCTTGCAGAAATCTGAAATGGTGTCCTCTTTGCCCAAACTTGAGGCACCTGGAAAACATGTTTGTGAAGGCTGTATTTTGGGCAAAATGCAGCGTTCTTCCTTTCCAAAAGATGGTTCAGTTCGGGCTATGCAGAAATTGCAGCTTGTACATAGTGATGTCTGTGGTCCTATGCAGACACCCTCTTTTGGAAATTACCTTTACTTCGTGACTTTCATTGATGATTTTTCCAGGCATGCATGGGTATATCCACTCAAAGCAAAGTCCGAAGTGTTCATGTGCTTCAAACAGTTTTTGGTTTTGGCTGAAAATCTGTCAGCATGTAAAATGGGCACCCTCCGTTCTGATCGAGGGGGGGAATATATGTCTTCAGATTTTAATGCATTTCTGGCTGAACATGGGATAAAACACCAGTGTACAGTGCCGTATACACCTCAACAGAATGGAGTTGCTGAACGAAAGAACAGGTCACTCATGGAGATGGCGAGGTGCATGGTCAAAAGTCAGGCTTTATCACATAGTTTCTGGCTTGAGGCTGTCATGTGTGCAGCATATGTACTGAACAGGTGTCCCACCAAAGCGTTGCAGTCCATCACTCCATATGAGGCTTGGCATGACCGCAAGCCATCTGTTGCTCATCTGCGTGTTTTTGGTTGTTTGGCATATGCATTAGTGCCTGAACAACATCGCAGAAAATTGGATGATAAGGCAGTAAAATGTATTTTTGTTGGGTACAGTTCTGAAAGTAAAGGCTATCGTCTGTATCATCCACAGACTAAACGCATTCTGGTTAGCCGTGATGTTGTCTTTGTGGAAGATGCTATTCAGCCATTGCTTTCATGTACTAAGGAGACATCTGTTAGCTCCAAAGACATGTATGATACTTTGATGCCTCTTTTTACAGGTGGACAGGCTAGCGCTGGTCCTAATGAGGCAACTTCTCAGCCTTTGCAGGTTTCATATGATGATGCAGATCATTCCATTTCTGATGCAGATTTACATGATGCACTTGTTGATGAGAGAGCTGATATTGAACAGGAAAAAACTATGCCAAAATGGCTGGTGCAGACTTTGCGTGACAGCAAATTAGATGCACCTTTGTCATATCGTACTCGTTGAGGCTCTCATAGTACCTCCTTTGCATCAGATTGCTATGCTATGGCTGCATCTAGTCTCTGTGACGAGAATCAGCTTGTTTCTTTTGATGAAGCACAAAATTCAGAAAATTGGATGGCTGCTATGCAATCTGAATATGATGCTATAATGAAGAATGGTACATGGTCTTTATGTGACTTGCCTCCTGGCAAGAAGGCCATTGGCACTAAGTGGGTATACAAGCTGAAGCGTAAACCTGATGGTACAGTTGACAAGTATAAGGCTAGGCTTGTTGCAAAGGGTTATGCGCAGGAAAGAGGCATTGATTTTGATGAGACCTTTGCACCTACATGCCGTATGACTACTGTTCGGAGCATTTGTGCACTTGCAGCCCATCATGGTTGGAATGTACATCAGTTGGACATTAAAACAGCATTTCTGAATGGTGACATGCATGAAGAAGTGTATGTTTTTCAGCCCCGTGGCTTTGTGCAGAAAGGGCATGAAAACCAGGTGTGCAGGTTAAAGAAGGCGTTATATGGTTTAAAGCAAGCACCACGTGCTTGGTATGAGAAAATACATGCCTATCTGATTGCACATGGTTTTGAGAACAGTCCAACTGAAAGCACCTTATATGTTAAGCGTGCTAATGATGTGCTTCTGATCATTGTTGTCTATGTAGACGACATGCTGCTCACTGGTCCTCTTGAGAAGCATATTCCTGATTTCAAGGCTGATTTGCATGCCTCATTTGAGATGTCTGATCTGGGGCATTTGCATCACTATTTGGGCATTCAGTTTATGCAAGTTGATGGTGGAATGGCTTTGTGTCAAACGAAATATATTGACACATTATTGCAGCGTTTTGGCCTTGAAGACTGTAAGCCTATTGCCACTCCTATGGAGACAGGTTTACGATTGAGTCTTCATGATGCTGGAGATGCATTTGATGCTGTTCTCTATCAGCAGGCCGTTGGATGCTTGATTTACTTATGCATTACTCGGCCAGATATTCAGTTTGCTGTCTCACAGATGAGCAGGTTTATGCATTGCCCAGGAGTCACGCATTGGAAAGCGGTTAAGCGCATCTTTCGCTACTTGAGTGGTACTCGGCTACTTGGGTTGTTTTATCCCAAGGGGGGATCACTACCGCCAGATTTGCATGCTTTTTCTGACTCAGATTGGGCTGGTTGCTATGACACTCGTGTGTCCACCAGTGGTTTTTGCTTCATGCTTGGTAGCTCATGTATATCTTGGTTGAGCAAGAAGCAGCCTACTGTGGCCACTTCCAGTTGTGAGGTTGAGTATAGGGCAGCTTTCACAGCGACTGTTGAGTGTGTGTGGCTCAGACGCCTTATGGCTGATTTGGGTGTTTGCCAGTCTTCTGCCACCACCATCTTCACTGACCGTCAGAGCGCATTGGCAGTTGCGAGGAACCCTGTGTTCCATGCTCGCACTAAGCACATTGAGGTGCATTATCACTATGTCAGGGAGAGGTTCTCTGCTGGGGAGATCAGCTTGGCATATGTGCCCACGCAGGAGAACATTGCAGACCTTTTCACGAAGGCTCTGCCTAGGGAGAAGTTTGAAGCTTTCCGCAAAGCTTTGGGCTTACTTCCTTTTGTGGAGTGATTTCCACATAGCTCGGCACTTCCTTATACATGAGTGCAAGCTCCTTGTTCACCGCATCACTTCCAGGGGGGATTTGTTGATATATTTAGGTAGTGATGTGTGTGAACACTCTAGGACCGCCGGGGCACTTTTTTCCCTCTTTAGGAGGTTTTTTTCCCCCGGCTTGTATATACGCCTATTGCCCTAATGGGCTACTTATCTTTGTACATTCTCTAGTAATACATTCAGTCTTGTGTGTTGTGCTCCAAGCTTCTTCTTCTTCCTTGTGCTGTTCGCGTGCTTCCGCAGACGTCTAACTCCAACAGTATATACTCTATGAATTGCATGATGAAATCATTGGTCATCGTGGATATGAAGTTCATCAACAATTTTTGGGAGATTGTCTTCCAAAAGTTGGAGATTCAACTATGCATGTTGTCCTTAGATCATTCTGACATTGATGGATATATTGGAATTCTAGGTTTTAACGTCTCATGACAATTTTGATTTATATTATTTCATGACTTGACTTTGTAAGAAAACAACAGCACAGCGGAATAAACTAGTAGACAGAGTTAAGACAAAAATGCAGACAAAGATGCAGATTGAGAGATAGAGAACTCAAATCCTCAAATTGCCAAAAGTAATGCAGCTACAATGATGGTGCTGTCCACCCGTGTGCTCCCAATGTGGAGCTTAGATGGTGATCTAGATAGACTCTAGATGAAGGGCTTACTAGTGCGCAATGCTATGTAAAGCTCAACATGGGCCATGCTTATATAGCTTTTACAAGGGGAGTCGGTATAGATAAACGTAGTCGGGAGATACAAAATAGTCGGCAAAATATATAATCGGACAATATCTCCACGACCAAAAGTCCTACTGTCTCAGCCGTATGGGCCGAGGGGATAGGCCCCTCGGACCCCGTAGAAGGGGGCAAGCCCCCCTTTGCACTCCCCCCCTTTAAGCCTCTACGGGGAAACTGTGCAGTGCCTTTCGCCTTGAATGGCAACCCAATGGCCCGAAAATTTGTGCCCTACCTAACCTAATGGCTAGGCTCACAAAGATTATCTATTATCATCAATGGTCACACGTAGAACTCATCTAACTTGGAAGTTAGGGTTCTACAAATGTCCGGGCTCTCACAATCGCTTCTCTTCATAATGGGGGCCTTACAACTCAGAGCAACATGGATCATTTGTGGTCACTTGAGGGTGGAGTATTGAGTATATCTAACATACTCATCATTCATTGTATATATTTATAAACAATATCATTAGATTAGGTGATGGATAAAAAGTCGAAGCTGATCAAATATGGTCAAAGTTATGATCAGAAATGGTAAAAAAAGGTAAAAAATCAGGTTGAGGTAATCATATATTCTTGAAGTACTCAAAGGGAGCTTTCCAATATACAACACTTGTCCAACCAACCACATTTGAGCCCTCAAAAGCAAACCTTAATTTTTTGCTGTTCACGTGCTTTTCATATGACACATGTCATACTTATATTAAAAGTTGAAAAAAGGTGCTTTTCTTAGAAAAGTTCATGCATGGCTAAATTCTATATAAAGGTGGTCATACTTGCACTCTTTTCATCAACTTCCCATGACTCAATGTTGGATCTTCAA
>CM035408.1:33751191-33761191 GCA_020310875.1 Ceratopteris richardii | reverse complement strand
TACATACATACATACATACATACATACATACATATAGTGACTTTAGGCTTAGGGATGAAGCTAGTAGATATGATTTTTCTCTTTGCTTTTCGGATGTTGCTATTTGGTGTCTCCACCCCTACTCAAAAGAAAATTATGTTGTCATATTTCATACTCTGCAAATAGAGTCTCTTGCTCATTTGAGATAATCAAGCATGTTATATGCTATTATAATTGCAATCTAATCGATTACAAGTAGGTCAATGCTATTTTCACCATGATATATCTCTAGTAATTGGCGTTTTGCTAAAAGCTCGATTGTGATCTCATTATCATGGTTGCAAAAATTACCATTTGTTGTTGTATCTTGGTCATGCCTTGGACTAAAGTCATTTAGTTTTTTTTAATAAAATTTTTAACATAGAAAAATAAGTATCTGACATCTATGAGTGTAGGCTTAAACTTAGATTAGACTTCTTTAAAGATATTTTTTGATTATCCATGTCTTTATTTTCACATTTAGCTAGTACTCCATGTTACAGTACCACAAGATTGTCATCTCTCACTAAGATTAGACAAGATTTCTAAAGTAAATTTTCGACTATAATATCACCCACCCAAGGGAACATGGTACAAGAATATACAATGGGTATGAGAAGTCCCACAACCTGGATATGGTAGGTGCAAACAACTAGGCCAGACAAGATAGAGAAGACCCCATAATTAGGGATCATGTTTATGAAACAATACATGTGAATTACGAGATCTTCTTTGATGGAGATGAGCTAGATACAAATAGATCTAGATAAGATCTCAAAGAGATTATCAGATGAGAAGATAAGATGTTTGTTGGAGTTAGACGTCTACGGAAGCACACGAACAACACAAGGAAGAAGAAGAAGCTTGGAGCACAACACACAAGATTGAATGTATTACCACTAGAATGTACAAAGATAAGTAGCATATTAGGGCAATATGCATATATACAAGCCGGGGGAAAAAAACCTCTTAAAGAGGGAAAAAAGTGTCCCGGTGGTCCTAGAGTGTTCACACACATCACTACCTAAATATATCAACAAATGCCCCGTGGGAGTGATGTGGTGAACAAGGAACTTGCACTCATGTATAAGGAAGTGCCAAGCTATGTGGAAATCACTCCACAAAAGGAAGTAAGCCCAAAGCTTTGCGGAAGGGATCAAACTTCTCCCTAGGCAGAGCCTTCGTGAAAAGGTCTGCAATGTTCTCCTGCATGGGCACATATACCAAGCTGATCTCCTTAGCAGAGAACCTCTCCCTGAATTAATGAGAATGCATCTCAATGTGCTTAGTGCGAGCATGGAACATATCCCTGCAACTGCCAATGCACTTTGACTGTCAGTGAAGATGGTGGTGGCAGAAGACTGACCAACACCCAAATCATCCATAAGGCGTCTGATCCACACACACACTCAACAATCGCTGTGAAAGCCACCCTATACTCAGCCTCACAACTAGAAGTGGCCACAGTAGGTTGTTTCTTGCTCAACCAAGATATACATGAGCTACCAAGCATGAAGCAAAAGCCACTAGTGGACACACGAGTTTAACAACCAACCCAATCACTGTAAGAAAAAGCATGCAAATCTGGCGGTAGTGATCCCCTCCTTGGGATAAAATAATCCAAGTATCCGGGTACCACTCAGGTAGCGAAAGATGTGCTTAACCACCTACCAATGCTTGACACCTGGGCAATGCATAAACCCGCTCATCTGTGAGACAACAAAATGAATATCTGGTCGAGTAATGCATAAGTAAATCAAGCATCCAACAACCTACTGATAGAGAACAATATCAAATGCATCTTTAGCATCATGAAGATTCAATCGTAAACCTGTTTCCATAGGAGTGGCAATATGTTTACAGTCTTCAAGGTCAAAATGTTGCAATAATGTGTCAATATATTTCCTTTGACACAAAAGGCATTCCACCATCAATGTGCATAAATTGAATGCCCAAATAGTGATGCAAACGCCCCAAATCAGACATCTCAAATGAGGCATGCAAATCATCCTTAAAATCAGCAATATGCACCTCATGAGGACGAGTGATTAGCATGTCATCAACATAAACCACAATGATCAGAAGTACATCATTAGCGCGCTTAACTTATAAGGTGCTTTCAGTTGGACTATTGTAAAAACCATGTGCAATAAAGTAGGCATGTATCTTTTCATAACAAGCACGTGGTGCTTACTTTAAACCATATAATGCCTTCTTTAACTTGTGTTGGATGTGTGTAGAAGAGCGAGAGACACAGGAGAAGCACACACAAGGAGCACAAATGCAGCAAGACACACGGAGAAGACGATGGCTGGAATAGCTTTCTCAAATTGAACTGAAGTAAGAGCTGAATAATAAATCCCTAAGTACAAAGTACCACCACATATGAGAGTATCAAGTATGTGGTAACATGGGGAAAAAACCTCTAGCCAGCACTAGAGTAAAAAGTGCCCATGTATAGGGAAAAGGTTCACATCAAAGCTACTCGAGAAACACATAAGTGTAACAAACCCCCCTGGAGCGAATGATGTGAACACATACAGGGAGTGATAGATCAACCCCCACAAGGTAATAAGCCTAAAGCTTTGTGAAAAGCTTCAAACTTTTCCCATGGAAGAGCTTTGGTGAATATGTTTGCCACATTATCTTGTGTAGGCACATATACCAAATCAATATCTCCTACATGAAGGCGCTCTCTCACATAGTGATAATGCACCTCAATATGTTTGGTCCGTGCATGAAACACTGGGTTTTGTGCAACAGCCAAAGCACTCTGACTATCAATGAGAATATGCGTAGTAGCATCAATCTCCATGCAAAGATCCATCAATAGGCGTCTCAGCCATATACATTCCACTGTAGCTATGAAAACTGCCCTGTACTCAGCTTCACAACTCGATGTCGCCACTATAGGTTGCTTCTTACTCAACCAAGATATGCATGAGTCTCCAAGGAAAAAGCAATTGCCACTACTGGACACACGAGTATCATAACAACCAGCTCAATCACTATCTGTAAAAGCATGCAAGCATGGCTGAATATCTCTGCCATAAAAGAGACCTAAGCACAAAGTGCCTCTGAGATATCTAAACACACGTTTCATCGCTTGCCAATGCTTAGTGCCAGGGCTATGCATGAATCGACTCAACTGGGAAACTGCATATTGTATATCCGGCCTTGTGTTGCATGCATATATAAGACATCCCACAACTTGCTGATAAAGACAAGTGTCAAATGCATCACTGGAATCCTCAACTGAGAACATGAATCCTGTCTCAACTGGTGTGGAAACTGGCTTGCAATCCTCAAAGTCAAAATGCCGAAGTAGTTTTTCAACATACTTTGCTTGATGGATAACAATTCCCCCCTCAACGGATACAAACTGGATGCCAAGATAATAGCTCAAAAGACCAAGATAAGTGACGTCAAAAGTATGCTGCAAATCAGCCATAAGAATGTCAAGTTTTGCATCACATGACCCAATCAAGAGTATGCCATCGACATAAAGAACAAGCACTGCAAGATGAGCCCCATTTCTGCGTACATAGAGTGTGCTTTCAATCGGACTACATATGAAGCCAAGAGCAAACAAGTGCTTATGGATTTTGTCATACCATGCACGTGGAGCTTGCTTGAGACCATAGAAGGCTTTATGCAAGCGACGAACCATATGCTCTTTCCCATTCATAGCAAATCCAGGATGTTGCTTCACATAAACCTCTTCTTGCAAATCACCATTCAAGAAGGCTGTTTTTATGTCCAACTGATGCACCTTCCAACCTCGATGGGCAACCAATGCAACCACAGTATGAATGGTAGTCATGCGTGAAGTAGGTGCAAATGTTTCCTCATAATCAATGCCATATTGTTGCGCATATCCTTTGGCAACCAATCTAGCTTTGTAGCGATCAATGCTACCATCAGATTTTCTCTTAATATTATAAACCCACTTTGTACCAGTGGCATTCTTTCCTTTTGGCAATTCACATAACTCCGAAGTACCATTCCTATGTATGGAATCCATTTCTGATTGCATAGCACTCATCCATTGTGGATCGTCACATGCATCTTCAAAAGAAAGTGGCTCTTCATTACATGCTGTAGCAATAAGAGAATAATCCACAAAATTACTTGATGCATGGTGAGAGCTTGATCTTGTTCTACCAAGTAAAGATGCACTCAATTGGCTGTCGTGCAAAGTTTGTTTCAACCACTTTGGCATAGTTTGTGCACTCTTGATAGATATGCATTCATTATTTAAAACATCTTCAATATGTACATCATGCGTGAGCTGAATTTCATGCTCATTTTCAACCATATTTTGACGCAAATGTTCAGCCATATGTGATTGGAAATTTCCCACATTTTTGACAATTTATAGATGAAATGTTTCAGCCATGTTTGGCTGGAAATTCTCTACATTTTCAGCCCTATTTGGCTGGAAGTTTTCACCCCTTTCAACCTTAGTTGGCTGGTCTACATCGCCATAGTCAAGTGCACCATTTTGGAACAAAGGCATGAGTGTATCGAACACATCTTGTGAGCTATTTATTGGCTGTTTTTTGCATTCAAGTAGAGGGAAAACTGAATTTTCAGCAAATACCACATCTGGACTCACAATAATTGTGTTCGTCAATGGATGGTACAAACGATATCCTTTACTTTCAGCACTATAACCAACAAATATACATTTCTTTGCCTTGTCATTAAGCTTGTGATGTTGTTGTGATGGCACAAGAGCATATGCCAAACAACCAAACACACGCATATGACTAACCATAGGCTTATGACCATTCCAAGCCTCATAAGGAGTGATGACTCTCAATGCTTTTGTAGGGTAGCGATTCAACACATAATTTGCACACATGACCGCTTCCTTCCAAAACTTATCAAGAAGATGCTTTCCTTTAACCATACATCGTGCCATTTCAAGTAGAGTTCTATTTTTACGCTCGACAACACCATTTTGTTGAGGTGTATATGGAACCGTACATTGGTGTGAAATACCTCTTTCACGAAGAAAAGCATTAAACTCATGTGACATGTATTCACCACCATGATCCGTGCGTAGAGTCAAAATCTTTTGTGAAGAAAATTTTTTAGCCATAGCTAAAAATGCTTTGAAGCAAGAAAATACTTCATTCTTTGCTTTCATAGGATACACCCATGTATGAAGAGTAGCATCATCAATGAAGGTAACAAAATATACGTGCTTCCCAAAAGATGGAGTCTTGACGGGGCCACATACATCACTATGAACAAGTTGCAATTTTCTTGTAGTGTGTGTATGACTATCTTTTGGAAAAGAAGCACGATGCACTTTTCCAAGAATGCAACCTTCACATGCATGCTTTTCAATGGACTCAAGTGTAGGCAAACCAATAACCATTCCCTTCTTTTGCAAGTAAAGCAAACTATTGAAGTTCAAGTGACCAAAACGAGCATGCCAAAGCTCCATTTCAACCATGGAAGAAGTATGAGCAACCAAGGCATTTGAGGCAGCCCTCTTGTATGTATCCATGCGATACAAACCATTACATAATGTACCGAACATCATGATAACATCACCATTGCTGAAATGATGAACCATACACTTACCATCAACAAAGTGTACATGAAGTCCAGCTTTGGCAATCAACGGAACTGAAATTAAGGTCTTCTTGATACCGGGCACATACAATGCATTTTTCAAGAGAATCACACCTCCATTTGCAGCCGTAAGATCAATTTCTCCTACTCCAATGATAGGATAAGAGGCATTGTTTGCATACGCCACATGTCCTCCTTTGGGTGCATCTTTCAAAGAGGCAAAAAATCTTTTGAATGATGTTATGTGCTTCGAATCACCACTATCAAAGAACCAATCCGAATCAGCCTCACTCACAACCATACATTTAGAATGCAAAGAAGCATCATAATGACATGTAACAACACATGCCCAAAAATCTTGAGCCATGTTAGCTTCATCATTCTTTACATTACATATGCTGCACACATAACAACCTCAAGCCAGAAACTATGTGGTAAAGTCTGACTCTTGACCATACACCTCGCCATCTCCATGAGTGACCTGTTCTTCCGTTCAACAACTCCATTTTGTTGAGGTGTATACAACACTATACACGGGTGTTTTATCCCACGTGCAGTCAGAAATGCATTAAAATCAAAAGACATATATCCCCCCCTCGATCAGAACGGAGGGTGCCCATTTTACATGCTGATATATTTTCAGCCAAAACCAAAAACTATTTGAAGCACATAAACACTTTGGAATTTTCTTTGAGTGGATATACCCATGCATGCCTAGAAAAATCATCAACGAAAGTCACGAAGTAAAGATAGTTTCCAAAAGAAGGTGTCTACATAGGACCATAGACATCACTATGTACAAGCTGCAATTTCTGCATAGCCTGAACTAAACCATCTTTTGAAAAGGAGGAACATTGCATTTTGCCAGAGAAACTCCATCGTTATTGCACGAGAACAGAAACGAGTCTATGGCTTCACGAGGGGATGAGTTCATTCACATTTTTTCTAGGTGCCTCAAGTTTGGGCAAAGAGAACACCATTTCAGATTCCTACAGGCATAGCAAACTAGCAAAATTCAGATGACGAAAGCTTTGCATCTGACATAGCGTGCATTCCAAAGCTTTGCATCTGACATAGCCTGAGAATCATGTACTGCACATGCCAAATCATTCATAGATCTTTCATACTCTATGAGCTTATATAGCCCACGACATAAAATTCTAGAAGCAGTAATGATGTCACAATTTGACATATCATGAACTGTACATCTGTCATCAACAAATTTCAGAACCAAACCAATTTTGGCTCATGCAAAAACTCATAACACATTTTTCTTGATCCCTAGCACAAATAAAGCATCCAACAAAGTGAAAGAACTACCATCAACAATAGTCAGAATGATCTTATCAACTCCCAAGACAAGATAAGAGTAGTTGTTGGTGCATGTGACATTATTCCTTGTAGGGATAGGCTCAAGTGAAGTGAAGAAACTGCACTGCAAGGTAATATGTTTGGTTGTCCTACTATCAAAATACCAAACATCTAAGTCTACTGTAGACATATAGTGCTCATGAGAAGATGGGTCAAAACTGCAAACAATAGAAATTCCCATTCTTCATTCTGCACAAGATTAGTACACTCTGACAAGGCATTTGGATTGCCTTTCATCATGAAACAAAGAGTAGAAGCAAATCGGGAAGACCATTCAGAATGGTCTACGCAAGTGAGCTATCTGGTATAACTTCATCAACAGAAATCAACTGTTCTTTCAAATCCTTGATTTTTGTTAGAAAAATTTCCATAGAATCACCTTCATTCATGTGCTCACTCTCCAATTGTTTTCAAAGGCAAGCAACACGAGCCTCATTCCTAGCTTGGTACAATGTGGTAAGTGTATCCCAAGCATCCTTAGCTATTCTACAAGAGCGAATGTGAGGAATAATGGCATGTTTGACAGACAAGGCTATCAGTGCATGTGCCGAAGCAGCTCTGCCATCCCAATGAATTTGCTATATAGTAGGTGCAGTAGAAACCGCAACACAAATAGGAATCTCCAGAATATCGCCATCTTCAACACCATCTCCATCGACTCCATTACCTATATTTGCACTACCTGTATTCGCATGTGTAACAAATGTCTCTCAACACCCTGCACAATGTTCTAGAGTCCTTTTGCAACCAATACATGTCGCATCATATAAGCCCATAAAGGGTAGTTGGTACCATCCAACTTATCCTCAATAGCCAACATACGGAATACATCACTGCTTTCAAACATGGCCAGTGACTAAAATACCTTGATGCAAAAAATTGACTGTATCTCAAAAAGTTGAAAAGAACTGCCCAGACAAATTTTGCTAAACTTGTAGCAGACTTCAAGATGCTTATATTGGCAAACTGAAACTGGTATATATCTTTGGTACAAAAAGACAAAATAGCCTGGACAAGGACTGTGATAGTGCATTCAGAGGTCGAAACGAGCTCAAATTGCAATTTCGGCACCATAGAGCGAAGGTTTTTTGATCTCTGAAACACCTTGAGTATGCTCACCAGAATTCATGCGAATCTGAGACTTCAACCAAAGAGATGACAATGACACCCTAGATGAACCGGCGACCTGCTTTGATACGAATTATTGGAGTTAAATGTTTGCAGAAGCATACGAACAACACAAGGAAGAAGAAGAAGCTTGGAGCACAACACACAAGACTGAACATATTAGCACTAGAATCTACAAAGATAAGTAGCCCATTAGGGCAATAGACATATATACAAGCTGGGGGGAAAAAACCTCCTAAAGAGGGAAAAAAGTGCCCCGGTTGTCCTAGAGTGTTCATACACATCACTACCTAAATATATCAACAATGTCTAGGAACTAGACTAGATAAGGGGCTCTAGGCAAGAACATAAGTGGAGCTTGAAAGTACATACCTTGAGATTGTGACTCCTTGGACTCCCAATATTGGCATGTGTAAGACTAGGGGTCTCTATGGCCAAGCCCTCTTTATATAGGTGTAGAAGATTGATTGTCAAAGGCAGTAGTGAAGGCACTTATGAATGATCATAACAATGATGCTAATAACTCAAAATAGGATCCCTTGATGTCAAAACAAGGCAAATAGACAATCATTCTTAGAGATTTGGCACGTTCTATATAGAATGGTGATATTCAATTATCCAAATTATTCACCATTTATGAGATATGGAATATTCCCATGAAATCTATGATGAATTTGGGTGGTTGTTTTCCTTGGTGTCCATGACATCACCTTCCCCTTGAATGAGGAGATCCAAGAGTAGTAGTTATGTGACTTTAAGATCTTGAGGACTTGATTTTTCATAGCTCTTGATCTTTGTAGAGTTCTTGGTATGTGATATTATAGCAAGATAATGATGGATATCCGTGATGAAATTGGAATGGATTTGTAGTATCTAGGTGTAGAATCACATGCATGATTGTCCTGATGTAATGTACGCAGCTTTTGATGTTGATAACTATTCTTGTTGATTGCGGAAGTCTTGAATCCAATTGTTTTCTCTTCTTAGGACATTTGAATACCATATTTCATGATTTTCATGATAAAAGAATATTCCATTGTCTTTTGAGTGTTTTTCCCATTTGCTAGAACTTGTGTAACCCTAATGTTATCCAGTTGTATCCAATTGCATTGGTTTTGGTTGGTGTTTCTCCAATATATATTGTTGAGGACTGAATTAAACTTGTGTTCCCAATTTTTAATACAAGCCTTCTTCTCTTGATTTCCCTCAAACAAGACATATACAAGATAGAACTAGATAGAGCCTCATACTATGAGATTACCACATGACAATGTAAGATGTTAATGAACTAGACAAGATAAGACTAGGACAAGGGACAAGGCAAGAACAAACATTGGAACTAAAAAGTACTTGAGGATTGTCTTGAAATTCCATGATTAGCATTGTCAAGACTAAGGATCTATATGGCTAAGACCTTCTTATACAAGTGTTGAAGGGTGGTTGTAAAAGGCATTTATAAATGTCAATGATGTTATCGACAAGTCAAAACAAGGTCTCTAGATATCAAAAAAATGCATATAGATGATTGTTCTTAGGGTTTTGACATGTTTTGGATGTGACGATGATATTAGATGCTCCAAAATTTTCACCAATTATGAGATATAAAACATTCCCATGAGATAACTGATGAATACCAGGTAGATTCTTGGTGTATGTCACCTTGTACTCTAGGGTATGCTTGTACACTTCTATTTATCAATCTGGGGAGAGTAGACCTCAACATAATTACACTCGATGGCATAGGTTGATGGGATGGATGGGTGTCAAGTTGAGTAGTAAATGTATAATTTCATGATAGCCTCAAAGAAGATTCTCTTGCTATCTAGTTTGCCAAGTTCCAAAAGCCACTAAGTCCTTAACTTGATAATCCTTCCTTCCATGGAGAGTGATCAAA
>CM035408.1:33723691-33746191 GCA_020310875.1 Ceratopteris richardii | reverse complement strand
CATAAATAGCTAGAGTATGTCCAAAATCCACTCCACAAGTGTTCAATTTCATATTCTCAAGCAAACCAATGTATGTTTTTATATGTCCATCAGATAATTTTAGTGTTAGTCAGATGTGATGTTTTTTTTTTGCACTTTTCCCAGAGCGATTTTGTGGCTATTATTATACTTGCTCCACTATCTAAAATAGCTTTCATTGTATGCCCATTGAATGAGATAGGTAGGCAAGTATTTTCCTCATCTTGTTCAATATATAATCCTACATTATCAATTGACATCTATTTTACACTCAAGCTAGCTGAAACAAGTTTTGGTTCTAAATTTTTAGTTCTAAAGTTTTAGTTTTAGTATGATGGTACATAAATTTGGCATTTTTTTGCCTTAAGTGTGGCTTTGCATGAAGAAGTTTCTCTATATTTAATATGTATTTCCCATGAGTATTCTTTAAGAGCTTAGTGTTTTGTTTACTCTTTGTCATTTTGGTGATTAGAAACCTAATGAAATTTGCCTTTTTTAAAATAGAATCTCTTTTATATTCTCTCATATACTATGGTGATTCCATAATATCTTCTTCTCCTTCTTCTATTGAGAGATCTATCCATGTTATTTGTTCATTGAAAGGGTTTTATTGGAGTTTTTATCCATCTCCCCTCTCTTTCATCCATCTAGCTTTCTATAATTGGTCCGACAAGTATATTGGTTATTTCTCTTCTAGTTATGGTATCACTAAACTAATCTCTATCTCTTCATCAATTGGGTTCTCTATCATATCAGCAATAGGATCTTTTGCTAAATACGCAATTGAATATGCTACTATTCTAGTCTCTATTGGGGATGTAAGAGTCATATAACCTTATCCCTATGTTCATATACATATATCTTTTATAGAGAATTTCCTCAAGAAGATCATTAGATGGGTTTCGAGGCTCCCACGTATGAGTGCACATCTCTCCTCTTCTCTCTCTTTCTCTCTCTCTCTCTCTCTCTCATTCTCTCTCTCTCTCTCTCTCTCTCTCTCTCTCTCTCTCTCTTCGTCCATCTTCTCCTTGATTCTTCTGTTCAGCCCATCACATTTCTTTATTGGTATCATAGTTTGTTGAAGGTTGGTGTGCAAGGAGCTCAGTGGAAGCTTAGAGTACAAGAGGTTTATGTGGAGGTCGACATTTTCTTCATAGCAGGTTGGTATTTTGGCCATAACTCGAGCTAGAAAGTTTAGATTGATGCGATTTAATTTTTCTTTACATACATTGCAAAGAGACCTACAAGTTCTCAAAAGATCATGAAATCTACTTTGGAGAAGAAGGGCGCTGAAAATTCAAAAAAGTGTAGAGCTATATGCAAGTCAGGTTTGTTCAATCTTGATAATAGGTCAACCATAGGAACTCTAACTGTTTTTGGAGGCTCACTTTCATTTGGAGCTTCTGTGAGAGAGAGAATTCTTAGTGTGCAAGCTCTTAGTTTTAGAGCTTGAAGGCATTTATATATATGAACACTGTGGTAACTCCTCCGTATGAGAGTAGAGCATGGTCTTCTGAAGTGTTTAGGATGTGATATGGCATTGTGGTATACCTTCCAAGCTTACGCCATCATGATTTTTATCACACTATTGTCAATGATTTATAGTGGCATTTTGGACTACATCTTGCTAATGCCACTTGTATATCGCTTTGCTTTCCTATTGCACATATTTTTATGAGTGATTTATTAGATCCTTGGTTGATACTTGTATTCTTGTTTTTCTTTGTAGGTACATGATCTAGATTGGAGCCTCAGTTGCACACTTGTTTGTCACGGTTATCATGCATTTCTTTAGACATATCCCTTTGTTTCCAATCAAGCTCAAACTCACTACTAGAGTAAGACTCACATGTGTGGTTGTGAGGTAGATGACTACTTCCTATAAAAGAAATATGACTTTTGAATAACTTCCATTGGCATAGGGTTTTGTTGGATCTCAATTGCATGTAATATGAAAATAGATGGTTTGCATTGAAAACCTTCAAGAAAGATAATATGCATGCATGTGCATCGTTCCCAAACTAAAAAAGGATATTCACCAGATGCACAAATTTCAAGAACAAGCTCGTAATTTTCTCAGCATGGATGTGATGCCAAAGAGGGAAGTGTTTCGTTTTATTGCTCACAAAAATATAAACTAAACTTCTCAATCCTATTAATCAATCAATCAACCAATCAATCAATGAAACCTTTATTCCTGTTTCAAAGATCTCTCAAGGTTGATGAAGCAATTCTTATGTCCTTTTTTCCTTGACGTTTATGTGCCTATATTGGGTACTCTTTGTTATATGTGTGTGCACAAGGAAAAAATGGGTTAGAGTGGTTTGAGATTGGGAAAGAATGAAGAATGAATGGGAAAGAGGTTGGGATGAATGGATGACTAAGAGAAACAAGTTATGATGTGGAGGTTTGGATTATGAGATGGAAGTGATGGGTTCAAGTGATGGTTTCTCTTTGATCCTAATATTGTTGACAAACACAAGTAGAGATCTTTCTTGGTGGTGTTTGAGTTTTGATGATCTTTCCCTCACCTAGGTAATCTGCAGTCTTGATATGGTAAGTATTCACTCTCAATAAAAGTAACTGTGTCCATGATGTGCATCCCACATGGATTCAATGATATGATTGGCTAGAGAATGAGAGAAACATGTACCTTTGATAGTGTTGTGGAAAGGATGAAGAGATACTTTCAATGTGTGTACTTGATGGTCTTGTGTGCACTTACAAAGTCTAAGATGCACCTCCGATCAAATAAGTGCATTTTTGATTGACTTCCCATGTCTATTAACTTTTGCAATCTTTTAGAAACTTGATACATTCTTAGAAGCTAAAAAATCCAAGTTGAATTGTGTCAATCAAATACTTAGAACTCACATTATGAGAAAAAAATTGATCAAGGCTAGGGTTCCTTTCCCGATGGATTAGAGACAACCACCTTTGATGGAGTGCACCTATGATGGTGTGCTTCACTATAGCCAAAGTGTGATTTTTGACACCATTGCCAAGGTGCTCTTTTGTACACTATTGCCAAAGTGTGCTTTTTGATACTATTGCCAAAGTGCTTGTCTACACTATTGCTAGAGTGTGATACTATCAGAAAATTTTTGTTCTCTACACTATTGCCAAAGTGTGCCTTTCAACACTATCAAAGTGTACTTTTTGATGTTATTGCCAAAGTGTGGCACTATCACCAAAGTGTGCTTCTCCACACTATCACAAAAATGCGATTTTCTACACTATCACCAAAGTGTGCTTTTTGACACTATCAACAAAGTGTGTTTCTCTACACTATCACCAAAGTTTACTTTTATGCACTATTACTAAAATATGCTTTCGGCACTATGCCAAACCGTGCTTCTCTACACTATGACCAAGGTGCACACATGATTCTTAAAATGAATGGCTAGCTACCCTAAAAACCTTTGATAGTGTATTAGGTGTGTGGTTAGGATAAACAAAATCTCCTTTTATATAGTATGCATTCCAAGAAAGCACACATGACCCCCATCACTGTAATTGAAGAAAAAGCACCTCTATTGCTATTGTCCATATGTCCCTTGAGGTTGTTGTCAAAGTGTTCCTTGAGGCTATCATCAAAGCATGATATTGTCAAATTATCCCGATCCTTGATGACACACACAAGCATAGAGAACTTGATCAAAAAATAAAAAAAGAAAAAAAAAAACTAAGTTGAAAGAAGGGTCTCTACTTCCTAACATCATAGTCAATGATAAATGTACAAAATTACATGTGCTCATGCAAATCCTACCATGAAAGGTAAGAGAAATGATTAAGTGGTCTTTTGATCAAGGATATATATAACACCTCTTTCACATAAATTTGGGCAAACTTCTTGAGTGATGCACTTGCACGATCATTATATCTATCATGTAAGTATGTAGGTGTGATCCTCTAAAAAACCATTCCAAAAAATGGCCCCCTTGTAGTCTCATGTGCACTTGTAAACTTGTATTTTATCAATTTGTGAAGCGTATACCTCAACATAATTGCAATTGGTGGCATAGGATGGGATGGATGGGTTTTAAGTCAAGTACTAGAAGTAAAACTTCACAATATGCTCAAAGAAGATTCTCTCGCTATCTAGTTTGTCAGTTTCCTCAAGCCGCTAAATCCTTAGCTTGACAATCCTTCCTTCCATGAAGGATGATCGTGAGTGCACAAGGATGATTACAGATGCAACCAAGAAGTAGATAAGTTTGTTCCTCCACTTTTTTTAAAATAAAGGAAGTTTGGCCAAGGCCTACTCTCCCGGACTTGTATTAATTAAAAGAAAAGAAAAGTACAAGTGAAGGGGAAAAGCGCCACACGGGATCCCCCAAATCCCACATAGCAGGGGTAGCTGTTACAAAGTTTAGATGGCATTACAAAGAAGGTTGATCACCCTCTCATCACCCTCGTGAGGGGCCCACTTGGGTTTAAGCTAGTTCGTTCCTCCACTTGCCTAGTTGCACATCACGATGTCATCAATGGCCAATAGAATGGAACACAATCACGATTGTAAACTCCTCCAAGCCCATGGATACCATATCCATGTTAGTGTGAAGAACTTATCGATGGTGTCAAGAACATAAACTTGCCGATTGTGTAAAGCACATGAACTTATCAATGGTGTCAAAAATTTTTTAGATAGTTTCAAGAAACTTACCAATGGTTTCAAGAACATAAACTTGTCAATGGTGTCAAGAAATTTGCAGATGGTATCAAGAACATGAACTTTCCTATGGTATCAAGGAACTTGCAAATGTGTCAATGGTATCAAGAACATGCACTTTCCTATGGTATCAAGAAACTTGCAAATGTGTCAAAAACACAAACTTTTTGATGGTGTTCAAGAGAGTGCCGATCTAGTTCTAGGGATGAATCACCAAAATAATTGTATATCCTTTGTTAAAGATCCATTTTGCAGGTGTTATAGATCATTTTGAAGATCTCAATGAATGCATAACTTTAAACAGGAAAAATGCAAAAGAAGTAATCTAAGTGCCTTGTATAGAGCTCACAAACTTGTAGAAATTCCACCTTCACTTGCTCCAATCACCTAAACAAGCATTTAATCATGAAAAGGTACTTCAAAATGATACAAACATGATAGATAATACTTCCAAAAACTTCAAACAAGTGTCAGTCCCACAATTAAAAAATAGCTCTTGAATAGAGATACTTCCTAGAAAAATAAAAGAGTCTACTCTAAATAAAAGAGTCATCAAGCTTGTGATGTTGTTGTGATGGCACAAGAGCATATGCCAAACAACCAAACACATGCATATGACTAACCATAGGCTTATGAACATTCCAAGCCTCATAAGGAGTGATGACTCTCAATGCTTTTGTAGGGTAGCGATTCAACACATAATTTGCACACATGACCGCTTCCATCCAAAACTTATCAGGAAGATGCTTTCCTTTAACCATACATCGTGCCATTTCAAGTAGAGTTCTATTTTAAAGCTCGACAATACCATTTTGTTGAGGTGTATATGGCAGCGTACATTGGTGTGAAATACCTCTTTCACGAAGAAAAGCATTAAACTCATGTGACATGTATTCACCACCATGATCCGTGCGTAGAGTCAAAAGCTTTTGTGAAGAAAAAATTTCATCCATAGCTAAAAATGCTTTGAAGCAAGAAAATAATTCATTCTTTGCTTTCATAGGATACACCCATGTATGATGAGTAGCATCATCAATGAAGGTAACAAAATATACGTGCGTCCCAAAAGATGAAGTCTTGACGGGGCCACATACATCACTATGAGCAAATTGCAATTTTCTTGTAGTGTGTGTATGACTATCTTTTGGAAAAGAAGCACGATGCATTTTTCCAAGAATGCAACCTTCACATGCATGCTTTTCAATGGACTCAAGTGTCGGCAAACCAATAACCATGCCCTTCTTTTGCAAGTAAATCAAACTATTGAAGTTCAAGTGACCAAAACCAGCATGCCAAAGCTCCATTTCAGCCATGGAAGAAGTATGAGCAACCAAGGCATTTGAGGCAGCCCTCTTGTATGTATCCATGCGATACAAACCATTACATAATGTACCGGACATCACGATAACATCACCATTGCTGAAATCATGAACCATACACTTATCATCAACAAAGTGTACATGAAGTCCAGCTTTGGCAATCAACGGAACTGAAATTAAGGTCTTCTTGTTACCGGGCACATACAATGCATTTTTCAAGAGAATCACACTCCATTTGTAGTCGTAAGCTCAATTTCTCCTACTCCAATGATAGGATAAGAGGCATTGTTTGCATACGCCACATGTCCTCCTTTGGGTGCATCTTTCAAAGAGGCAAAACATCTTTTGAATGATGTTATGTGCTTCGAATCACCACTATCAAAGAACCAATCCGAATCAGCCTCACTCACAACCATACATTTAGAATGCAAAGAAGCATCATAATGACATGTAACAACACATGCCCAAAAATCTTGAGCCATGTTAGCTTCATCATTCTTTACATTTGCTGAATTTTCAGCAATAGACATGCCCGATTCCTTCTTTTCATTGCGTTTAGCAAGCTTTCTACACTCATCAATAATACGACCAGCCTTCCGGGAATACTTGCATCTGTTCTCCTTTTGCAAATCATTATCATTAGAGGAATGAGTGGAAGAGGAAGCTTGAGGCTTTGGTTTTAATGAACCCAAAGCTGAACCATACTTGCTTTTCCCTTTTTGTGAGATAGCAAGTGCTTGCGTTCCCTCAATCAAACCACTCCTATTCACTCTAGATTGCTCTTCTTGCAAAAGAAGAGACACAACCTCATCAAATGCATACATATTAGGATTTCCTTTTGCAACCAAACGGATTGTAGTAGCAAAGCTTTGAAAAGATTCCGATAATCCTTTCAACAATGTAGAAATGAGTGATGCATCCGGAATGATCTCATCTATGTTTGCCAATTGCTCTTTCAAGTCCTTGATGCGTGTCACATACACATCCACCGACTCATTTTCAGCCATACATACATCCCCAAGTTGCTTCCTCAAGTATGCAAGACATGCTTCATTACACACGACATACAAAGAAGCAAGAGTGTCCCATGCCTGTCGTGATGTAGAACATGACTGAATGTGTGCAACTATATGACACTTCACAGAAAGCGCAATCAAAGCATGAGCTTGAGCATCTTTTCCATCCCACCTAAGCTGCTCCTGTGTAGGTGGAGAAGGAGAAACCACTATACTCGAAGAAGAAGCTCCATCTGTGACAGTAGACGGTGAAGTAGAAGCACCTGTCGGTCTTCGATCTACATCTACCACTATGTTCCAAAGTTGTTTTGCAACAAGAACATGCTTCATCATGTAAGACCACATCAGATGGTTGGTCCCATCAAGCTTATCTTTAGCTTGAAGCATGCCAAACAAGTCATTGCTGGCTGCCATTTCACAAAAGAACAAGACGAAAGCTGAAATAAATGCTGAAATTTCAGCTCACAAACCGTCACTCTGATGGCAATTCTGACTGCACGAATGGCTTCGAAATGGGGATAAACCCAAACAAACCTAGTGGAAATGTTTCTTGGCTACTGAAATTCTCAGTTCTATGCTCCGAAGTCCATTTGCACTGTTAAAAGTGCGTGCGTGCCACGACACAAAAAACCAAAACTTGAGAAGGAGCTGAACCTGCTTTGATACCACTGTTGGATGTGTGTAGAAGTGCGAGAGACACACGGGAAGCACACACAAGGAGCACAAATGCAACAAGACACACCGAGAAGATGATGGCTGGAATAGATCTCTCTATTGATGATGAACTGAACTGAAGTAAGAGGTGAATAATAAATCCCTAAGTACAAAGTATCACCACATATGAGAGTATCAAGTATGTGGTAACATGGAGAAAAAACCTCTAGCCAGCACTAGAGTAAAAAGTGCCCATGTATAGGGACAAGGTTCACATCAAAGCTACTCGAGGAACACATAAGTGTAACAATCTGCACACTTGGTTCTCATGCCCTTTTTGCACAAAGCCATGGGGCTGAAAAACATACACTTCTTCATGCAAGTCACCATTCATAAATGTTGTTTTAATATCCAACTAATGTACATTCCAACCATGATGAGCTGCAAGTGCACATATGCTACAAACAATAGTCATTCGACAAGTAGATGCAAAGGTCTCATCAAAATCAATGCCTCTTTCCTGCACATAACCCTTTGCAACAAGCCTAACCTTATACCTGTCAACTGTTCCATCAGGCTTACGCTTTAGCTTGTATACCCACTTTATGCCAATGGCCTTCTTGCCAGGAGGCAAGTCACATAAAGGCCAAGTACCGTTCTTCATTATAGCATCATATTCAAATTGCATAGCGGCCATCCAATTTTTTGAATTTTGTGCTTCATCAAAAGAAATAGGTTCACTCTCATCATAGAGACTAGATGTAGCCAAAGCATAGCAATCTGATGCAAAAGAGGCGCTATGAGAGTGTGATCAAGTACGATATGACAGAGGTGCATCTAATTTGTTGTCACACAAAGTCTGCACCAACCATTTTGGCATAGTTTTTTCCTGCTCAATATCAGCTCTCTCATCAACAAGTGCATCATGTAAATCTGCATCAGAAATTGGAATGATGTGCATTATCACATGAAACCTGCAAAGGATGAGAAGTTGCCTCATTAGGACCAACACTAGACTGTCCATCTGTAAAAAGAGACAGCAAAGTATCATACATGTCTTTGGAGCTAACAAATGTCTCCTTAGTACATGAAAGCAAGGGTTGAATAACATCTTCCACAAAAGAAACAT
The DNA here is from genome assembly GCA_020310875.1 of Ceratopteris richardii. Taxonomy (NCBI): domain Eukaryota; kingdom Viridiplantae; phylum Streptophyta; class Polypodiopsida; order Polypodiales; family Pteridaceae; genus Ceratopteris; species Ceratopteris richardii. Next base: position 33,737,383 of record CM035408.1, on the reverse strand, counting down.
CATGGCTAATCAGAATGTGTTTAGTCTATGGATGATATAGATGATAGCCCTTATTTTTAGAACTGTACCCAAAATAAATACATTTTATTGCTTTTTCATCCAATTTTTTGCGATGTTGTTCAGGCACTAATGCATATGCACAGACAATTAAAGACACACAGATGAACAACAGATGGCTTGCGACCATGCCAAGCCTCATATGGAGTGATATACTACGACGCTTTAGTGGGACACCTGTTAAGTACATATGCTGCACACATAACAGCCTCAACCCAGAAACTGTGTGGTAAAGTCTGACTCTTGACCATACACCTCGCCATCTCCATGAGTGACCTGTTCTTCCGTTCAGCAGCTCCATTTTGTTGAGGTGTATACAACACTGTACATGGGTGTTTTATCCCACGTTCAACCAGAAATGCATTAAAATCAAAAGACATATATCCCCCCCCTCGATCAGAACGGAGGGTGCCCATTTTACATGCTGATATATTTTCAGCCAAAACCAAAAACTATTTGAAGCACATAAACACTTTGGAATTTTCTTTGAATGGATATATGTAATAAAGTAAGTCTACGATCCAAGGGTCTGGGCGGTTCAGACAGATCTGAAATCGGACATCGTTTGGTCATCTGTGTGTATGACCAAAGATCTCGAGTTTAGACTTACTAGGAGGTCTTGTGCTCTTGTGAACAAGTGATCCACTTAGCTTAGTGGTTAAGTCTCAAGGATGTGAAGGAGGAGGTCTTGGGTTCAATCCCCATGGGAGACATGGAGAGAATTTTGCCCAAAGAGATCTAGAGCCTTCTAGAAGCATCCACTTGAGTTAACTGGGACACTTGGCGCACATGTAGTTACATGGCTGACACTTGGATGGTTAGTATCCACCTGCCCAAGAAGGCAGTCCCCTGGAGAGAGCTATATATAGAGGCATTTGGTTGGGAGGAGAGTCATCTCTCAAGCATGTGGTGGTCGTAATCCTTGTTCTCTTGCATTGGTATCAGAGCCATGATTGTCGCAAGTATCAACCAAACTTGATCAAACTTGGGCATGATTGTCCAAGAATGTGCGATTAGAACTACTCTCTAGATTGCCCAAGTATTGGCAGTAAAAATTCCGTTAGGAATTATTCACTCAAGTTCCATTTATCGAATGGAAAATTGTGAAAAAAGTAAGCTGTTCCAAGTATGAACAGAGTGAAGGAATTCCAAAAATGTAGTCTACAACCGTGAAGACGGTACTTAAGTCTGTGGAAGGTAAAACATAAGTGTTTGCCTATCCTTAAAGGGATTTTGGTACGAATCCAGAAAGCATGAGTGGATGATCAGACTTATGCAGTAGAGAGATTCCTATAAAAGTCCTGGCTAGGATAGGTACCTAAAAGCATTAGTAGAAAGGAATCTAAAGATGAGAAGTCAAAAGCTCTTGTCGCTACAAAATTGGTCAAGAATAGCCAATTAAACTTGAATTTGAGAAATTCAAGAACTTGGAGTTCTGATTGGTTTTTATTTAAAAATCCTAGCAAAAAAGATTGGAGATATTCTATTAAAGGTTTTCAAGTTCCCAAGGTTAAGCACAAGATCGTGAAACGATCATGTCAAGGGATCAAAACCTAGAATATCAAGATAGAGATAGTGCCTAAAACTGCGATATTCTTGTCAAGAATTAAAGCTAGAAGGTTCTCTATCAAGAGATGTTGTAGACTTTAGGATAAAATTCACTCACACGTCAATGTGAGTATAAAATAGGGTGGTATGGGACACCAGAGTTTATACTTAGATTGATGTAGGAAAGATGGTATGGGACATCGGACCGTGAGATGATGATTATCTTTTAGTCTTCGTTTGGATCTTGAAGTTAGGTTTGATCTTCAAGATAATTAAAATTTCAAAGAAGAAGTTTAAATTCAAGAAGCATCTCAAGATACTTCAGGACAACTTCAAGATCAAGAAAAAACTTCAAGCTTAAGTGTTATTGATCAGAAATATTTGATAAATTTCTGAAAGAAGTTGGACTTTGATTTTGAGTTGATCTTTTCAGCTAAAGATTTAATTGACTAAGTCAAAGCATCAAGTTTCTAGTGTAACTTGGTAAATTCACTCTTTTGACTCAAAGAAATGCACAAGAATTGCATTCACGATTAGGAGTCAAAAAGACTGAATGTGACCTGAACTTAGTCTCAAGTGAAGCATTCTTTGAATACGAAACTCATCGATAGAACATCAGTGGGTCGACACACTGATGTTGGTTACCCACACTAGTATCTTGTGGTTGGATGATGTTTTTGATTTTCTTTGAATCTTTTTGAGAATCCAGCTTATTTCTCTTAAAGATAAGTCAATGCTTCAATACCTTGTTGAAATAGATCATTGAGAAGTTAAAGTCCTGAGTCAACTAGACTTTGACTCATAGCAAGTTTATGTATGTTCGAAGTTTATGTACAAAGTTTTAGTTATTTCTTTTTGCTTTCCAAATCTTTTGGAATCGGCTCAGACATGGTATCTGATTCCTTTTGCAAAAGACCAGGGTTAGCTGGTTAGAATAAAATAACTAACTTGCATCCTAGATAGATGTTACGTACAAGAACCTTTTCAATCTTCAAAAGATGATAAGTCTAAGTAGACTTATTCATTTGAGTTTGCTTCAAGTTATAGCATAAATAATTTCCTAGAGACCAGTATACTCTAGAATAGAGAAGTTAGGAATTGCTCAGTAGATTGACAATTCCCGATAACTTTTAAGTTAAAGTCTTTGAGAAAAGTGTCCGTAAGCTGGACAAATTTCATTATGGATTTGTATTGGGCAAGTTATAGTATGGTTAACTCAAAGAAAATGGTATCTTTCTCTTACAATTTACATAGGATTTTTCAACTTATTAGGACAAAGTAGTCCTCAATCGGGTGAAAAAATCAAGTAATTATTGGATCAAAGTAAACCATTGTATAAACATCCAAGTTAGATGTTTGAGACAACCAAACTTCAAGTTCTCCAAAACAAATTCAAGTGAATCAAGAGTTCTCAAAGTCTTGTAAAGGATAAAGAATCCTACCTAAGTTATTAAGTCTATGCACCAGTTATGCCTAGAAATAGACTAGTAATTTGAATCCACCTAGTTCACATGTTTGTGCCTAGATCGCACATCCAGAAACTGTGAATTAGCCAGGGATGTGTTTTTAGATCCACCCTCATTATTCTTCACTAGTTTGTACTTTGTCCCGTTCATCAAAGTGCAAAATCAGATAGTTTTTTGAATCATTTGGGCAGGGATGCCACCACAGAGATGAGACATGTTCTTCCAGTTCTAGAACATGACCATGTTCTTCCAATTTTAGAACATGATGCTCGAGGGTTGCCTACAGTATGTATATAGCTCTATTTTTGAGGACGAAAATATTTTCCAAGGGGGGAAGAATGTAATAAAGTAAGTCTACAATCCAAGGGTATGACCGGTTTAGACAGATCTGAAATCGGACACCGTTTGGTCATCCATGTGTATGACCAAAGATCTCGAGTTTAGACTTACTAGGAGGTCTTGTGCTCTTGTGAACAAGTGATCCACTTAGCTTAGTGGTTAAGTCTCAAGGATGTGAAGGAGGAGGTCTTGGGTTCAATCCCCATGGGAGACATGGAGAGAATTTTGCCCAAAGAGATCTAGAGCCTTCTAGAAGCATCCACTTGAGTTAACTTGAGTTAACTGGGACACTTGGCGCACATGTAGTTACATGGCTGAAACTTGGATGGTTAGTATACACCTGCCCAAGAAGGCAGTCCCCTGGAGAGAGCTATATATAGAGGCATTTGGTTGGGAGGAGAGTCATCTCTCAAGCATGTGGTGGTCGTAATCCTTGTCCTCTTGCAATATACCCATGCATGCCTAGAAAAATCATCAACGAAAGTCACGAAGTAAAGATAGTTTCCAAAAGAAGGTGTCTACATAGGACCATAGACATCACTATGTACAAGGTACAATTTCTGCATAGCTTGAACTAAACCATCTTTTGAAAAGGAGGAACATTGCATTTTGCCCAAAATACAGCCTTCGCAAACATGTTTTCTAGGTGCCTCAAGTTTGGGCAAAGAGAACACCATTTCTGATTTCTACAGGCATATCAAACTAGCAAAATTCAGATGACCAAAGCGTGCATTCCAAAGCTTTGCATCTGACATAGCCTGAAAATCATGTACTACACATGCCAAATCATTCATAGATCTTTCATAGTCTATGAGCTTATATAGCCCATGACATAAAATTCCAGAAGCAATAATGATGTCACCATTTGACATATCATGAACTATACATCTGTCATCAACAAATTTCACAATCAAACCGATTCTGGCTCATGCAAAAACTGATAACATATTTTTCTTGATCCCTGGCACAAATAAAGCATCCAACAAAGTGAAAGAACTACCATCAACAATGGTCAGAATGATCTTATCAACTCCCATGACAAGATAAGAGTAGTTGTTGGTGCATGTGACAATATTCCTTGTAGGAATAGGCTCAAGTGAAGTGAAGAAACTGCGCTGCGAGGTAATATGTTTGGTTGTCCCACTATCAAAATACCAAACATCCGAGTCTATTGTAGACATATAGTGCTCATGAGAAGATGGGTCAAAACTGCAAACAATAGAAATTCCCATTCCTCATTCTGCACAAGATTAGTACACTCTGTTTTCGGTGTAGAGGCCTCTGCAACAACCATTCCAACCTCCTTTTTCTTTGCATCTTTTGTAGCCAGTTTTAGACAGTTCTTTATGATATGATCATTTCCTTTACAGTACTTGCAAAACAATTTCTACTTTTTTGATTTCTTCTCATCTTTGTCTTCCTTCTTCGAATGTGCAGCATTTGTAGATTTCTGCTGCTAGTAGATGAGCTCCATTTACCTTTGCCCTTCTAACTAGCCAGGAAAGCTTGATCTGCAACACACATGATGGACCTGTTTTTCCTAGATTGGTCTTCCTCCAATAGAACAGATACTAAGTCCTCAAATGACAAGGCATTTTGATTGCCTTTCATCATGAAACAAAGAGTAGAAGCAAATCACGAAGACCATTCAGAACGGTCTACACAAGTGAGCTATCTGGTATAACTTCATCAACAGAAATCAACTGTTCTTTCAAATCCTTGATCTTTGTTAGAAAACTTTCCATAGAATCACCTTCATTCATGTGCTCACTCTCCAATTGTTTTCAGAGGCAAGCAACATGAGCCTCATTCCTAGCTTGGTACAATGTGGTAAGTGTATCCCAAGCATCCTTAGCTATTCTGCAAGAGAGAATGTGAGGAATAATGGCATGTTTGATAGACAAGGCTATCAGTGCATGTGCCGAAGCAGCTCTCCCATCCCAATGAATTTGCTCTATAGTAGGTACAGTAGAAACCCCTGTCGGAGAGATTTCTCTCTCCCCACTCAAATCATGAAGAAGACGTTACATGCAGCGGCTAAGTGAACTTGCCTCACAAGTAGCAGAATAGTATGACACTCTTGAAGTTGATGAAGATGGTGAAAGAGCTATGAAGACATTTAGTTCAACGTATGTCTTGAAGAAATGCTTGAGGCCAAGTCGTGCTCATGTTTGACATAACGTTTCCTCATGATGAATGCGATATATTTTGATCTAGAACTTCATGCGTAAGAAAATTATTGAACATCAAAATGTATGTGTCCAGAGTTTTTCATTACCAAGATGAAATTAATTTAGAACTTTGATCTATAGTTGGCTACGGTCAGCATGAAAATTGACCATACGTGATAAACTGAGTGGTTTTTTTTCCTCCGAAATTATAGTATGATCAGTTTCCGACAGAAGTGGTTCTAACCAAACTTTCTTCTCTTAAAATTGTTTGATACATTTCATTGAAGTATTTGAAGGTAGCAAAAGCTTGCCTACAAAAATACATGCTGTATACCTTTAACATCCCATTTCCATGATCTAAGGGAAATATATACGTATGATTGATTGGGAGTTGTTCGATATTAGATAAAGAACAGATATATGTTTTTGGTTTGATTGAACCTCGTTTCTTTTAAAGTCTTGCATCACCACTTGAATTCTAAAGAGGGAAATTGCATTTCTTTTATGTGAAGATTGCTATTTATTTAGAAATATAAAGATCTGAACTATGGTTTGAAGAGTCATTCATATCTTTGTTATTTTGAATATCCTTCTCTGTGCATGAAAAGGGTAGTTCAAATTCTATATCATTTGACATGATCATGAATATTTGACGAAGGTTTTTGTTTCAATTAATCTTTTGTTGAGTTTCTTTGAGTTCCTTTGTATTACCTGAGCTTGCTCCAAGAACCCAGCGTGCGCCGTAATTCTAGCAGTTGAACTGATCCACCAACCGTGACTTTCGCGTCGACACCGCAACAGGAATAGGAATATGCAGAATATCGCCATCTTCAACACCATCTCCATCAGCTCCATTACCTATATTTGCAATACTTGTATTCGCATGTGTAACAAACGTCTTTCAACACCATGCACAATGTTCTAGAGTCCTTTTGCAACCAATACATGTCGCATCATATAAGCCCACAAAGGGTAGTTGGTACCATCCAACTTATCCTCAATAGCCAACATACGGAATACATCACTGCTTTCAGACATGGCCAGTGACTAAAATACCTTGATGCAAAAAATTGACTATATCTCAAAAAGTTGAAAAGAACTACCCAGACAAATTTTGCTAAAATTGTAGCAGACTTCAAGATGCTTATATTGGCGAATTGAAACTGGTATATATCTTTGGCACAAAAAGACAAAATAGCCTGCACAAGCATTGTGATAGTGCATTCGGAGGTCGAAACGAGCTCAAATCGCAATTTCGGCACCATAGAGCGAAGGTTTTTTGATCTCTGAAACACCCTGAGTGTGCTCACCAAAATTCATGCGTATCTGAGATTGCAACCAAAGAGATGACGATGACACCCTAGATGAAGCGGCAACATGCTTTGATACCAATTATTGGAGTTAAATGTCTGCAGAAGCATACAAACAACACAAGAAGAAGAAGAAGCTTGGAGCACAACACACAAGACTGAATATATTAGCACTAGAATGTACAAAGATAAGTATCCCATTAGGGCAATAGACGTATATACAAGCTGGGGGGAAAAAACCTCCTAAAGAGGGAAAAAAGTGCCCCGGTGGTCCTAGAGTGTTCACACACATCACTACCTAAATATATCAACAATGTTTAGGAACTAGACTAGATAAGGGGCTCTAGGCAAGAACATAAGTGGAGCTTGAAAGTACATACTTGGAGATTGTGACTCCTTGGACTCCCAATATTGGCATGTGTAAGACTAGGGGTCTCTATGACCAAGCCCTCTTTATATAGGTGTAGAACATTGATTTTCAAAGGCAGTAGTGAAGGCACTTATGAATGATCATAACAATGATGCTAATAACTCAAAATAGGATCCCTAGATGTCAAAACAAGGCAAATAGACAATCATTCTTAGAGATTTGGCACGTTCTATATAGAATGGTGATATTTGATTATCCAAATTATTCACCATTTATGAGATATGGAATATTCCCATGAAATCTATGATGAATTCGGGTGGTTGTTTTCCTTGGTGTCCATGACATCACCTTCCCCTTGAATGAGGAGATCCAAGAGAGTAGTTATGTGACTTTAAGATCTTGAGGACTTGATTTTTCATATCTCTTGGTCTTTGTAGAGTTCTTGGTATGTGATATTATAACATGATAATGATGGATATCCATGATGAAATTGGAATGGATTTGTAGTATCTAGGTGTAGAATCACATGTATGATTGTCCTGATGTAATGTCTTGATGTAAAATCACATGTAATGTAAGCAGCTTTTGATGTTGATAACTATTCTTGTTGATTGCGGAAGTCTTGAATCCAATTGTTTTCTCTTCTTAGGACATTTGAATACCATATGTCATGATCTTCATGATAAAAGAATATTCCATGGTCTTTCGAGTGTTTTTCCCATTTGCTAGAAGTTGTGTAACCCTAATGTTATCCAGTTGTATCCAACTGCATTGGTTTTGGTTGGTGTTTCTCCAACAGATATTGTTGAGGACTGAATTAAACTTGTGTTCCCAATTTTCAATACAAGCCTTCTTCTCTTGCTTTCCCTCAAACAAGATATTATCACACATGATTGCTTGATTCATAAATTTAATCAATGTATTTACGTTGGGCATGGTTGACATCATCACATAAGCTCCATCATGAGGTTCTTGACATCATCACATAAGCTCCATCTAAATTGGTTGATAAATTAATCTTCATGGCATGTGAGATCACATATTGTTTGTCTAAATTTTGAGCATACATAGATGCAACTCTATTTCTTTGATGTATCTTGTTAGCCTTGTTTTAGCAACACACGAATAATTTCTCTTCAAAGAAGATGTGAACTTTCGAACAAAGGTTTTGAAGTCATATAAAATATCCATATGTTTCTCAAAAATACGTGCAAACCATGGAAGAGTAGGTCCAACATAATAGAGTTTCCATAAGCCTAGTTGGAGAAGCATCATTTGGGTACCTATATGGTTGCATTCTTATGAAGAGCTTCACGTGTTGTAGAAATCATCACAAATTTAATATAGTTTTATGAAATTTCTCAAGCATGATCACTCTTGGACTTTTCTTCATGCTAAAGTCTTCGGGGATACGAGGATTCATCTACTATGATTCACAACTCTTGGATATGCCTTTATACCTCTTTGATTATATCTTGAATATTTTGGTGTTGAATCCTTTCTTGGTTTATTTCTTGAACTTTCTATTGAATAGCTTTAAGTGCAAAAGAGATTTTTCACGAATAATCTTCATGGTGCATGGTCTTCATAGAAGATAATCTTGCCAAAATGTCATAGGAGCACTAGATTGTGCCCTCTAACTAGATTAGACAAGGTTATCAAAGTATGTTTTTGATTACAAGTTCACCCACCTAAGGAAACACAACACAAGAGTATACAATGGATATAGGAAGTCCCACAACCTAGATCTAATAGGTATGACTGATTTGACTAAGCGGGACAATGGAGATCCCACAACTCAGGACCCCATATGGAATATTATATCATATTACAAGATCTTTCTTGATGGAAATGAACTACATATACAAGATAGAACTAGATAGAACCTCATACTATGAGATTACCACATGACAATGTAAGATGTTAATGAACTAGACAAGATAAGACTAGGACAAGGGACTAGGCAAGAACAAACATTGGAACTAAAAAGTACTTGAGGATTGTGACTTGAAATTCCATGATTAGCATTGTCAAGAGTAAGGATCTCTATGGCTAAGACCTTCTTATACAAGTGTTGAAGGGTGGTTGTAAAAGGCATTTATAAATGTCAACGATGTTATTGACAAGTCAAAACAAGGTATCTAGATATCAAAAAAATGCATATAGATGATTGTTCTTAGGGTTTTGACATGTTTTGGATGTGACGATGATATTAGATGCTCCAAAATTTTCACCAATTATGAGATATAGAACATTCCCATGAGATAGCTGATGAATATTAGGTAGATTCTTGGTGTATGTCACCTTGTACTCTAGGGTATGCTTGTACACTTCTATTTATCAAATTGGGGAGAGTAGACCTCAACCTAATTACAGTCGATGGCATAGGCCGATGGGATGGATGGGTGTCAAGTTGAGTAGTAAATGTATAATTTCATGATAGCCTCAAAGAAGATTCTCTTGCTATCTAGTTTGCCAAGTTCCAAAAGCCACTAAGTCCTTAGCTTGATAATCCTTCCTTCCATGGAGGGTGATCAAAGTGCATAAGAATGATCACAAATGCAACCAAGAAGTAGACAAGTCCACTCCACTAATGATGGAGTTTCCTACTGCACATTGCAATGTCATCAATATACAGTTATCAATGGTTTCAAGCCCATGAACTTATTGATGACACCAAGAAACTTGTTGATGGTGTCAAGATACTTGGCAACGGTGTTAAGAACATGGACTTACTGATGATGTCAAGAACATGAACTTGCTGATGGTGTAAAAAATATGAAATTATTGATGGTGTCAAGAAACTTGCTAGTGGTTTCAAGAACATAAACTTCCCAATGGTGTGTAGAAACTTGGCGATGGTTTCAAGAACATAATCTTGCTGATGGTATCAAGCACATGAACTTGTTGATCTTGTGGTAGGGTTGAATCATCAAAATGTTTCTCTTTCTGGTTAATTATTTATTTTATGCATGCCATGGCTTGTTTTGGATCCCTCAATGAATACTAACTATGGAGATTTTATTTACAACAAATGGTCCATGGTTTCTTTTCTGATGCTTCTTGGCATGTTGCTTTAACGTATATATTAAAATAAGTTCATTTTCCTATAAATTTTTATCTTTAATATGAGCATCGTAGTGGGCCTTTGGCCATTTTTTAGCAATTTAAATGCCCCTAGTGGCTTTTATCTGTGTCTCCTATAACTATTGTGTCTCCTGTAACTATAGTGACTCTGTAACTGCTTTAATAATGCCAAAGGATTGGGAAAATCATGACCTTTCCATTCATATGCTTTTTCACTCTGAATGCAGGAATGGGAAATTCAATGGGTAAAACAACATTCTATCCATACACTAAGTTAGATTGTGTTGTTCTTAGAACTTTTCTATAAGCAACTTTGGAAGCCCGAACTACGTGATGCAATTATTTGTCTTAATTAGAGTGCTTGGTATTCTTTAGCTTTGTGAGCTTTATCTGTGCTCTCAGATTGGTTATTTGCCTATGGATGATAGAGGAAAACTTTTTGTGCACTATTAGAAACTCTTCTAATAGAATTTCAATAATATCATTAAGAAAACAAGTTTTCATGTCATTGATGATTTCAATCCCTAAGTCCTACATAGTGAAAATTTCATCAAACAAAAATTTGGCTGTGGTGTGAGCGTTGCATCCTTTTGTATCTCTAACTTCAATCCATTTGTTAAATTTGGCTGTGGTGTGAGCGTTGCATCCTTTTGTATCTATTTGTTAGGCGGTGAATGGATCCCCCACTTAGAAAATGCTCTACTTCTCATCATAAGTTTGATTGGCACTTGATCTTTCCGAAAATTATATTTCATTGTGTGACATATGTCACACCTTTCTACATAGCTTCTTGCATCCACGTGTAGCATTTTCCACCACAATCCATAAAAAAGGATGTGCTTAGCTATTCATTTAGGGGAGAAATAGACACCTAAAGCTTCTTAGTGAGCTACTTGAGAATTGGGAAATATTCACTTTCATGTAAGCACATACGTACAAAGCTGTCCTTCCCTCTCTTATAGAGTTCAATCTCAATGAGTGGATAGACTTTGCGTTCTTCTTCAAGTGGCTTCATTCTTATAGGAGTAACGCCTTCTAATCAACCATGAAGCTAAGAAAACATGGGCTTACTCCATTCTGGTGCTATCATCAATTGATATAGAGTTGAATACTTTGTTGTAGGTCTATAGATGCAAAACTGGAAAATAGCGCAATAATCATGGACATCCTTAGCCATGTTTGGCCAAGATACTCCTAATTTCTTTAAGTTCTGCAAGGTCTTATTTTGGGGAAAATGCCAACCCAAACTGACGATGTGGGCTTCTGTCAAAGACCCGAATTCTCATCATCTTCCACATAGTACATATATATATATAAATATACATAAATATACATATATATACATATATATATATATATGTGTGTGTATATATATATATATATATATATATATACACACACACACACATATATATATATATGTATATGTATACATATATATATATATATATATATATATATATATATATATATACATACATACATACATACATACATACATACATACATACATACATACATACATACATACATACATACATACATACATACATACATACATACATACATACATACATTCATACATACACACACACATATACATACATACATACATACATACACACACATACATATATATATATATATATATATATATATATATATATATATATATATATATATATATATATATATATATATATATATATATATATATATATATATATATATATATATATATATATATATATCCAACTATGATTTGCAGATCTTTGGGTTTTGTAATTTCCTTTTTGTCTGTAGGGAGAGAGTGGTATAGTGGACCATATGTAAGTAACAAGACATAGGGTTCAATCTGCTTTGGAAGCACCTCTAGATTGAACAAATAGGCATGTGGCAATTTGTACAACATTCCAATTGGGGTTTTGCCATTTGTTAACCTAGAAAGGTGATCGACATGAAGACATGTTTTATCTTTATGTTGGAGATGCATTTGATGCTATTCTCTATCATAATATTGCTGGATTATTGATTTACTTATGCATAACTTGGTCTAATATTTAGTTTGCTGTCTCTCCGTTAAGCAGGTGGTTAAGCGCATCTTTAGCTACTTGAGTGTTAAAAAGATTCTTAGATTTCTTTATCCCGAGACAATCAATGATGGGAAGTGGATAAGAAGCATTAATCTTTTTCATATTTGTACAAACTCTTAGGTTTACATTTTCTTTAAGAACCACAACTATGCGGGACACCCATTCGGTGTGCTCAATTTCAGAAATGAAAAGAGCTTACCTATCTCCTCTTCAATCTTGGCGGAATATATGTCATTGTAAGTCTAAGGTCCCTATTTAGAGGATTTTGCATAAGGTGCCATAGGGATTCTAAATATGAGGGTCAACACCCTTTAAATAATTATAATACCGAGAAAAAATATCTCTATATTTCTTGAACAAATCTTTTAGTTGAGTCTCTTCCATTTTAGACATGTCACTCCTAATATAAGTGCATTTTTTATTTCCATTTTCTACCATGATAAACAATTTTTTATTCATTTGTTGCTTTTCATATGATTCTCGTATGTTGGTTTCTCTCTTAGTTATGAGAGTTAGAACCTTTGGCATTCTACCTCATATTTTTTTGAAATATTTGTAGGCTCAAAGTTATCTCACTTTCTATCTTGGAAGGCAATAGTGTCATTGTCTAGTTTCTCTACATTGTTTAGGGAATACATATAGTTTACATGATCCCTTATATAATATTTGGCATGAATATCCATCAAGAATTCATCTTGTGTATCCAACTTAAGTTCAATGTGTAAAAAAACTAAGTCATCATCATCATCTCAACTCTCATCTTGTACTAATAATGGTTCTCCCTTTTGAATTTCCATCAATATCATGATCAATCCATTAAGATTGTACCCTTCAATATCACAATGTTCCATCAAGGTTTTGGCATTCATAACAATGTCCATGGTGGCTAGGATTCGCATTGAACCATCGGGTTCGGATTCTCCATCATTAAAGCAATGGGGAGTATATGCTAGATATTTGAAAAACAAGTCTTGAATCAATAAAATTTTAGGATATCTTTGGGATAATTCTTGCTCTTCTTTCTGAGGTTTTCTACACAACCAGAAGTTAATTCCCTCATCCACCCAAACTTTTGAGTCTAATGATTTTTCTAGGGCGAAATCATTTGCATCTTTATGCACATTATTCAATTGGACAAGAGAGATTGATTCTAGTCATAATCCCCAAGTGTTGCAAGTGTAAAGCATTTCTATCCCAATCTTGCATCACTTTCAATTGATACATAACCAATCTACCTAGAATAATCTCGTA